>JAJIBD010016306.1:0-15149 GCA_021461705.1 Cryptotis parvus | reverse complement strand
CCCAACTCCCGCCACTAGGACACTCCCATGGCTTTTCCTTCATTGACTCATTCCTTCATTTCACAGATGTTCGCTGAGCGTGTCAGGCGTCAGGCATTGCACTGGAAAGAGAAGAATAAACCAGAAGAATGTAAGGCATCGCCAGCAGTGTGGGGGCCCCCTGGGTGCACAGGAGGGAAAGAATGGGGGGGGCGCTGAGGCTGGGACTATGGGGGAGCAGAGGAGGTGCTTGCCTAAGGCATGAACTCTGCTGGAGTTTCATAATCCAGGGAAGTAATGGGTTAGTGAGAAATAAAGGAGGAGTAATCTTTTAAATAAGGTTAAAGGTAGTACTAGTAAATAGTAGCAATATTTTAATATTGATAATTCAAATATCAATTAGTGAATAGTACAACACTAGTAGTAAATAGTAAATAATAAGAACAATATTTTACTTCTAAAAATAACCTGAACAGGTAAGTCGCAAAATTTGAAATAAGGAGATGCATGGCAGTTCTATGAGCAGGGGGATAGTACAGGGGTTAAGGCATTTGCTTTGCATGAAACCAACCTGGGTTCCATCCCCAGAGCTGCATAGAGTCCCCCGAGCACTGCCAGTCATCCCTGAGCACAGAGTCAGGAGTCAGCCCTGAGCACGGAGCCAGGAGTCATCCCTGAGCACAGAGCCAGGAGTCAGTCCCTAGCACAGAGCCAGGAATCAACCCTGAGCACAGAGCCAGGAGTCAGCCCTGAGCACAGAGCCAGGAGTCAGTCCCTAGCACAGAGCCAGGAATCAACCCGGAGCACAGAGCCAGGAGTCATCCCTGAGCACAGAGCCAGGAGTCAGCCCTGAGCACAGAGCCAGGAGTCAGCCCTGAGCACAGAGCCAGGAGTCAGCCCTGAGCACAGAGCCAGGAGTCAGCCCTGAGCACAGAGCCAGGAGTCAGCCCTGAGCACAGAGCCAGGATTGATCCCTGAGCACAGAGCCAGGAGTCGGTGCTGAGCACAGAGCCAGGAGTCAGCCCTGAGCACAGAGCCAGGAGTCAGCCCTGAGCACAGAGCCAGGAGTCAGCCCTGAGCACAGAGCCAGGAGTCGGTCCTTAGCACAGAGCCAGGAATCAACCCGAGCACAGAGCCAGGAGTCAACCCTGAGCACAGAGCCAGGAGTGAGCCCTGAGCACAGAGCCAGGAGTCAGCCCGGAACACAGAGCCAGGAGTGAGCCCGGAGCACAGAGCCAGGAGTGAGCCCTGAGCACAGAGCCAGGAGTCAGCCCGGAGAACAGAGCCAGGAGTCATCCCTGAGCACAGAGCCGGGAGTGAGCCCTGAGCACAGAGCCGGGAGTGAGCCCTGAGCACAGAGCCAGGAGTCAGCCCTGAGCACTGCCGCGTGTGGCCCCACACAGAGAAAAGAACAGCTCTGTGTCGCAATACTGAGGCCTCTTCGGGAAGGAAAGCTCACAGGTCCCGACACTGAGCTCCTGGTGGAACAGGGCGTGCTGCTATCACGCCAAGCTTGAAGCTAGGTCATGGGCATGTTTTGTTTTACTGACATAAAAGTGCCTGGTACACTGATGAGGGACAAATGCGGGCTAACAAAAGCCTCATATGCACCTACTCGACATTCACCCAGGGGCCAAGTGCAGCTCAGTGGGAAAGCACGTGTGTCACGTGTTTCAAAGCCTGATTCCATCCTGGCATCCCAAATAATATGACGATGTAAGAATAATACAGAAGAACAATACTCCGAGGGCGGGAGAGCTGGTCCAGGCATAAGGCACTTGCCTTGCATGAGGCCAACCCCGTTTCATCCACTGCACAGTGTATGGGTCCACAGCAGCACCAAGCGTGACTCCTGACCAGGTGTGACCCAAACTCTCCCCACCCCCAGAAATGAACACATCTCTTATCTCTTTCTTTTTACCTTCTTATTATTTTATTCAAGTATGACACGGGTAGCTTGCCAGGCTCTGCCGTGTGGGTAGCATACTCTTGTAGTCACCTCTAAATCCAGCAAATACCAGTAACAATTATAGACCTCATTCCCATGACCTGGTGGAATGGTTTGAGGCTCTTTATGTTTCTGGAGCAAGCAGGTGCCCTTGGGCTCTACTTGCATGGACAGGACATATGGAGATGTTACTGGTGCCCGCTCGAGCAAATCGACAATGAACGGGAAGACAGACAGTGATTATTTTATTCAATTTTGCTTATTGTTTGGGAGGACTGTGCAGTGCCAAGGATCAGACCCAGGGCCTCACACCTGCAAGGCGAGGCTTTGCCCGCCAGCCCCACTCTCCTCTGCTTCCTGGTTCTTTTAGCAGCGAACATTTATTTATTTTTGCTTTTTGGGTTACACCTAGCAATGCTCAGGGGTTACACCTGGCGCTACACTCAGGAATTACTCCTGGCGGTGCTCCGGGGACCATATGGAATTTGGAAGATCGAACCCAGGTCAGCCTCGTGCAAGGCAAATGCCCTACCTACTGTACTATCACTCCAGCCTTGACAGTGATCATTTAATACTTATATACTCTTCTTAAAGGAACTTCTAAAGTTTAGGGGTATTTTTCCTCTTTTTTCATTTTACTCTGTGAAAGCATCATGACTTATGGGGTTAGTCATGTTGGGTTTTAGACAATCAATGCTCTGTCCTTGGTCCACCACCACTGTCAATTTCCCCACCGGTGTTCTCAGGGCCCCTCTCCCGCCCCCACCCAGCCTGCCATCTCAACAGGCAGCTTGCTCAGTTTGTTTATTAAGATTGGGTCTCATGGTCTTCGTGTTGTTGACCCTGTGGCTTGGGTATTTAGCTCTATCATTCTTTACCACCACCGATGTGCTGTAACCCTGGCCTCCTACTGCTTCTCATCCGTCTCTTCTCCCCTAACTCCCCCCCCCCATTCTCTTTCTTTCTCTTCTCTCTACTTTGGGACCAAGGGTGATCTAGGCATCCCCATCTATTTATTTACTTATTATTTGTTTGTTTACTGTTTTTTGGCATATCGAATATATCTGACCCTGTTGGCTTCCTATAAAAGTGAGAGGTCTTGGTTACAGGGATATAAAACTAGCCTGCTTCTTTTTCTCGCCTTCTCTTTTGCTGGGTCTCTCTCTCTCTCTCTCTCTCTCTCTCTCTCTCTCTCTTCTCTCTCTCCCTCTCCCTCCCCCTGTCTCTTCTCTACAGGGCCTTAACACGTCGTAGCCACCATCTTGGCCTGCACGTGGCCAGGGCTCAGCTGGGAATCCTAAGCTCAGGATTTTTCCTATTGCTGATTTGTATGCCTGAACCTGTGTTAAATAAAGCATTTTGAAACTTTGCCGGATTCTTGAGTCTTTCTCCGTCCGCCGGCTGCAGATCCCCTGGGACAGAAGAGAATCCCTGACCCTGCTCCCGGATTTTGTGTGGGAGCCTCAACGCTTTCCCCGCAGAAGTAGTAAAGAAGACGAAGAACCTCCGGCTCCGGGCACAACTTTTGGACTCCAGCATTCTTCCTGCCCTAACATACGCCTCAGAGACCTGGGCCCTAAGAAAATAGAATGAGAAGGCTATTTGGGTAGCCCAAAGAGGAATCAAAAGAGTCATGCTTGGAGTATCACGCTTCACTCAAGTGAGAGAAGGAATCCGGAGTTCCGACCTCCGTCGACGATCAAGAATCAAGGATGTTGTCTGGTTTGCCAAGATGATGAAAATCAGATGGGCAGGACACGGAATGCGAGTTAGGGAAGACTCCCCCACGCACACCCTTTTATCCTTTTAGTTTTGGGGCCATCTAGAGCTGTGCTCAGGGCTTACTCCTGGCTCTGTGCTCAGAGGTCATTCCTGGAGGTGCTTGAGAAACCACACGGGATGCCAGAGGATGAGATTTGGGTCAGCCACGTGTGAGGCAAATGCCTTCCTTACCTGCTGTACTATCTCCTCCCTCCTCCCTGCAGCTTCGCCAAATACCCTCCTAGGGTTCAGATCACCCATACTCTACTAGGAACCCCAACATCCATGGTTCTGCCCAAGGATCCACATCACTCATGATCCCCCAGAAGGACCCTCATTCCCCTTGGCACGGCATGCTGGGTCTCCCAATTCCAACCTCCTGGCAGAACCTTCTAGGTCTTGGTTGTCCAGCTGCCCTACACTGACTGTCCTTTTCCTTCGGTGCCTTCCCAAGGGGAACAGAACCATGGTAAGAAAACATGCCACTAGGGCCAGAACTATAGTACAGGAGGGAGTGCTTTTGCCTTGCACTCAGCTAACCGGGTTAGATCCCTGACATTTGATATGGGACCCTGAGCACCGCTAGGAGTAATTCCTGAGTGCAGAGCCAGGAGTAACCCCTGAGCAACACTGGGTGGGACCCAAAAAGCAAAAAGAAAGAAAAAAAGAAAGGAAATATGCCTGAAATAGCTGGAGAGGCTGCAGTATGGTAGAGCACGTGCCTTGCAAGTGTGAGGTGGGGACAGCCCTTGAATCCCAACACTGCTTGAATAAAAGAAAAACGAAAGGAAAGAAACACCTGGGTTGATTTCTCGAGTGGCTGGTCCCTCACTCGCCTCTGTGAGTGACGAGCGAGGAGTGAGAAAGTATTTCCTCCTTTGTTTTTCTCTGCATAGTCACAGCCTGCAACGGCATGAATCATGTGTTATTCCCTGAAGCCCCCCATCTGCCTGGAAATGCCTCGTGGTATTTCCCAGATCCAGAAGCCATCGGCCCTGCATGCCAGCATGCTTAGCTACTCCCCAGCTGCCACAAACCTTTACCCATGGCTGGGATGGGCACCGAGGCTACGGGGCCTCCACCTGACCTGTGGCCACTCTAGCCAGGACCCACAGCCTCAGCTGAGACCTTCTCGTGAGCACTTTCTGAACTTTAGGGGCCTGGTGATGCCAGCGAGAGGCCAGGGCCCAGGGTGGGCCCCTCTCTCCCAGGGCCCCAGGCTTCCCTGAGCGGCCTGTGGTCTCTGCGTGTCACGAAATAGGAGTGCTGCCCTCTGAGAATGGGAACGGGGTTGGTTGCTTCTCTAAGATGGCTGCTGGGGCCAGAGCAATACTATAATGGGTAGAGAGCACTTGTCTGACACTCACTGACCCAACTCGATCCCCAGCACTATATATGGTCCCCCAAGCCCTGAGCACAGAGCCAGAAGTCAGCCCTGGCTTTTGGTGTGGCACCTAAATTGAGGGCTACATAATGGATCTATGGCCAAAGACACATATGTGAAATTACTGCCCAGAAGTTTCTGGAAAATGTCTCTCAAAGAAGGTGGTGGAAAAGATGAACATATTTGTCTAGATTGAAAATAAAAACTTTGGGGCTGGAGTGATAGTCCAGCGGGTAGGGTGTTTGCCTTGCACGCAGCTGACCCGGGTTCGATCCCCGGCATCCCATATGGTCCCCTGAGCACTGCCAGGAGCAATTCCTGAGTGCAGAGCCAGGAGTAACCCTTGAGCATTGCCGGGTGTGACCCAAAAAAGCAAAAAAAAAAAAAAAAAAAGAAATAAGAATAAAAACTTTGGAGGCCAGAGCAATAGCACAGTGGGTATGGTGTTTGCCTTGCACACAGTTGACCTGGGTTCAATCCCGGCATCCCATATGGTCCCCCCCCCCCCCGAAGCACCACCAGGAGTAACTCCTGAATTTAGAGCCAGGAGTAACCACTGAGCATCGCTGGATGTGACTCAAAAAGGAAAAATAATAATAGTAAAATAGGGTGCCGGAGCGATAGTCCAGCGGGTAGGGGCGTTTGCTTTGCACACAGCTGGCCTGTGCCAGCTGGGGTTCGATCCCCGGCATCCCATATGGTCCCCGAGCACCTCCAGGAGTAATTCCTGAGTGCAGAGCCAGGAGTAACTCCTGAGCATCGCCGGTGTGACCCCCAAAACAATAAATAAATAAATAAATAAATAAATAAATAAATAAATAAATAAATAAATGTAAAATAAAACCTTCTGGACTAGAGAGATAGTCCAGCGGGTATAGCACTTACATTGCATGCTGCCCAGTAGAGTTCGGTCCCTGGCACCCATATGGTCCCCCAAACCCACTAGAAATGATCCCTGAGTGCAGAGTCAGAAGAAAACCCCAAGCACTGTCAGGTGTGGCCCCCAAACCAAAAATAAAATAAAAAAAAAAAGAAAAATTCGAGTGGCAAAAGATAATACAGAAGAAAAAAATCAAGGTGTGGAAACTTTATTGGTAAATCAGGACAAAGGGTGCAAAACACTTATTCAAATTAACAAGTAAAAGAGAGATGATGCAATAGAAATCTCTGCGATTTATAGAAGGACAGTTTCAAAGAGCCGAAACCTGAAAAACCACTGGCGAATGTTTAGGTTGGCGGATGGATTCCCCGCGATTGCTCGTGGGCTGGTGCACCGAGGGATGCTCGCAGGCATTGCCAGTGGAAATGAAGGCAGGTGTTTGAAAGACTGATCCGAGGGGCCGGGGGGCTGGCTTGGAGGAGTGTTTGCCTTCTATGCTTCAGACCCTCGGTTTGATCTTCAGTACCTCAAGGAAAAAATAATAAAAGAACCAGAGGTGGGAAAATAGATCAGGGGCTGGAGCACATGCTGTGTACGCTGGAGGCCCAGGTTTGATCCCTGGTACCACATAGTCCGTGAGCACAACCAGCAGAGACCCCTGAACAAACAGCCAGGAGTAGCCCCCAAGCACTGTTGCACCCCCACAAGGGAAAAAAGACTAAAAGGATCCATCTGACAACATTCATTAAAATGATTGCACAAAATGAATAATTCAGCATTTTACGCAAATACACTATTTGCTCTTTTTCTTATTTTGTTTTTGTCACTCCTGATGGTGTTCAGGGGTTAATCGTGACTCTGTGCTCAGGGATCACTCCTGGCGCTTCTTAAGGGACTATATGGGGTACCAGGGATTGAACCTGGTTCGCCACACATGAAGAAAGTGCCCTACCTGCAGAACTATCTCTCAGGTCCCTTCTCTTTGCTGTACTCTTGAGTCAGGGGTGTGACTGGTGTTTCTCTCAGATGGCTTTGTTTCTGTAGAGGGAGCTAAGAAACCCACCTGGAGACGGCTTGGCAGAACCTTGCTTCCCTGCAGTTGGGGTGCGATAGGGTTTTGGGGGCTCTGGGGTGTTTTCCTGTCTGGGTGGGGGTGGGGAAAGACTCAGGGGCTTGTCTTTTACATGGCTTTTACATACTTTTTTTTTTTTTTTTTTGCTTTTTGGGTCACACCCAGCAATGCTCAGGGGTTACTCCTGGCTCTGCACTCAGGAATTACTCCTGGCGGTACTCGGGGGGACCATATGGGATGCCGGGATTGAACCCCTGGTCGACCGCATGTAAGGCAAATGCCCTACCCGCTATGCTATCGCTCCCATCCCCATATTCTTTTTATGTCTGTTTTTATTTGAGGGCCACACTGGAGATGCTCAGGGATTCCTCCTGGCTCTGCACTCAGGAATGACTCCTGGAAGTGCTTGGGGACCATGTGGGTAGTCAAGGATCAAACCTGGTCAGCTTTGTGGAAGGCAAATGCCTTCCCGCTGAGCGACTGCTGCGACCCCACACTCTCAAGTCAGCTGGTTTTCAGCCCAGGCCTCCGTGTCCCGGCAAAGTCTCCTGGTGACTGTCTCTCTCCAGGTCCCCTGGACAGCGGTAAGATCGCCTGGAGTCCAGTGTGGGTGGCACCTAACTGCTGTTGCAGATCGCTGGCCCGCGCCTCGGTTTCCCCCAGCCCTCAGCTGTGCTGTGCCCAGGTTCCTGCACCGCCCACTGCTCTGTGCAGGGGCAGGCCGGGCTCAGGCCCCCTGGCAGCACCCCCTGAACCCCGCTGCACTAGTATGTAGCTCACATTCTTTCTTTTCCTTTTTAAAATTGACTTGTTTGGGGGTCACCTCCAGCAGTGTTTTGGGGGCTATTCCTTGCTCTGTGCTCAGGGGACCATGTAGTACTCTGGATCAAAGCTAGGTCTCTTGCCTGTGAAGTGTGTACTCCTGTCCTTGTTCTCTCTCTCTCTCTCTCTCTCTCTCTCTCTCTCTCTCTCTCTCTGTCTGTCTCTCTCTCTGTCTCTCTCTCTCTCTCGTCTCTGTCTATGTCTCTCTGTGTCTCTCCAGCTCTGTTCTTGTCTTTTAATAATGCACCGAAAGGGAGGCTGGAGCAATAGTACATAGGGGAGGTGTTTACCTTGCATGCTGCCGACCTGGGTTGGATCCCCAGCATCCCATCTGATCCCCAAGCACCACCAGGAGTAATTCCTGAGTTCAGAGCTAGAAGTAACCCCTTGAGGGGCCAGAGCAATAGCACAGTGGGTAGAGTGTTTGTCTTGCATGCGGCCAACCTGGGTTCAATCCCAGGTATCCCATACTGTCCCCCGCGCACCACCCAGAGTAATTCCTGAGTGCAGAGCCAGGAGTAAGCCCTGAGCATCGCCGAGTATGACCCCCCAGTCCCCACAAAAAAGGGTTTAAGACAAAAAAATAAGTAACCATGGGGCCGGAGTGATAGCCCAGTGGGTAGGGCATTTGCCTTACACGCGGCCGGCCTGTGCTGGCCTGGGTTCAATCCCGGCATCCCATATGGTCCCCCAAGCACCGCCAGGAGTAATTCCCTGAGTGCAGAGCCAGGAGAAAGCCCTGAGCATTGTCAGGTGTGACCCAAAAAAAGGCAAAAAAAAAAAGTAACCTCCTGAGCAAAGCCAGGTGCCACTCAAACACCCATAAACAAATAAATGATAAAACGCATGAAAGGGGGCAGAAATAGTTTAGCAGGTAGGGCATTTGCTTTGCATGTGGCTGACCCAGGTCTGATCCCGGCATTCCATATGGTTTCCCAAGCACTGCCAGGAGTAATTCCTGAATGCAGAGCCAGGAGTCATCCCTGAGCATCTCTGGGTGTGACCCAAAAGTTAAAAAAAAGGAGAAAAGAAAAGAAAAGAAAAGAAAAGAGGTGCAGCAAGGGGCTGCAGTGCCAGCTCCCGCCATCAGCCGTCACAGGACTCACCACTGAGTCACCCTCATTATCTTCGCTTTTGCGGGGAGAGGCCTTCCCAGGCAAGCCAGGGCAGTGAGTCAGCGAGGAGGCCCCCGCGGTCCCCCCCCTCCAGCCCGCTTCCCAGGGCGAGCTCCCAGCCCGGGATGGAGGATTCTGGCTGGGTGCCCTTCCATGGCATGGTTTTGGACAAGTCAGATCTGATCAGCTTGAAATTCCTGGAGGAGGCCTAAGGGCACAGCCCCAGCCTCTGTGTCCTCTAGAGATGTACATGCCGGAAAAAAAAAGTAAACAAAGGTCCTTATCTGCAACCTTGGGGCAGGTGTGTTTTGGAATTCAGAATTCAGGGAGTGCAGACTGTATGTGTGTGTGTGTGTGTGTGTGTGTGTGTGTGTGTGTCATGGCAGACCCCCAGCAAAACAGCCAATGTAAAGACATAGAGACACTACATGCCAGCCCCACATTCCATTTCTGGGTCCACATGGTCCCTTAAACAGCACTCGTGTGGCACTGCTGGTGTGGCCCAGGTATGCTGGGCACCACAGGGTCTGAGCAGCACCTGTGGCCTGGTTGGTTAAGTACGGCAAGTGCCCTCAAACTCTGTTTTCTTAATTCTGCTTTAGAACTCCCACCAGGTTCTGCTTCTTTTACTTTATTTACTTTTTGCTTTTGGGGTCACACCCAGCGATACTCAGGGGTTACTCCTGGTTCTACCTCAGGCATTACTCTGGTCTTGCTCAGGGGACCATATGGAATGCCAGGGATCGAATCTGGGTGGGCCACATGCAAGGCAAATGCCCTACCCGCCTTACCATCACTGCAGCCCCTTCTTTTCCACTTTTTAAACAAACTAGTTGGGTTTAGTTTTGGGGGACTTGGGGGCCACACCTGGAAGACGTGCGTTGCTGGGAGTTTGGGTTTGGGGGCCATACCTGGAAGAGGTGTTGGGGCACACCTGGAAGACATGCTAGGGGAGTTGAACCCAGGCTTCCTACATGCATCTCCTCAGCCCTGAATACATGAACCAACTTCCCTGCCTTGTTTTGTTTGGGGTTTTAGTTATTTAGACATGTCATAGTTATGGATAAGGGAATGTGATCTTGTGTATTATTTTTCAAAAAGTGGTAATTTAGGGGGCAGAGAGATAGTATCTGGGTTAAGGCACTTACCTTGCATGCAGTCAACCTTGGTTCAAATCCCTGGCACTGAGCCTGAGTCCCAGAGCACCATCTGGGGGCACTCCATGCTCAGAAATAGCCCCCGACCATCACCAGTGTGACCCATTATCTCACCCACCCCACGTAGATGATGTTGGGCCAGGGAAATGGGTCTATTTGATCCGCTGCCTAGCACCAGAGAGCTCCCGAGAACGACTGGATGTGACACCCCACAAAATTGTTCGCTGCATTCTGCTCGCTCTGGTTGATCTTAGGAAGTACTTTTTAAAACCCAACTATTGGGGCGGGGCGGGGGCTTCCCGGCCCCGCGGGTAATTCCGAGTGCAGAGCCAGGAGTCCTGAGCTGCGGGTGTGACCCAAAAGCAAAAAAAAAAAAAAAAAAACTCTTTCATCTATAGAGAATTTCACTCTACCACCGCCAATAAACATAAAAAGAAGCGAACAAACAAAAAGAAACAAACAAAACAAAAAAAAAAAGAATTTCACTAAAAATTCATATTTATGCATCATTTCCTGTTTTCTGCCCAATCGCTACTATGATAAGCAATAACACCAGACATTCATTTAGCAAATGGCCCGGCATATCTGAGGATAAATTCCTATCAGTATCATTGCTAGTCAATTACTAATAATGCTCATTAACATTTGCATGGAACTTATTGGGAGCAGGCTATTGCTCTAAGTGCTTTTCACCATTACTAGCATATTTAAATCCTTGCAGTAACCTCCAGGGGTAGAAATCTCCTCCTCCCATTTCATAGAAGAGAGAAAAATGAAGGCACAAAAATGGCTTTCACAGATGGGAATCAGACCCAGGTGTTCTGGCTCCAGCTCATGCTCTTTACCATGACATTCCACAGTCTTTGAAGACCGTGGGAATCCAGAAGTTACGGGCTATTGCCCAATCGCCCTCCACACACAGTTCCCATTCCTGCCGCGGGAGTGTGCATGCTGGAATCAAACTTTTTCATCTTTGCCAAATCTGATAGATTCCAATGGCATCTCTGTGTCGTCTTGACAGAATTTCATGGTACCATGAGTCAGGTTCGAGCGCCTTTTCATCTCAGGGCCCTTTGCAGCTCCTATCTTTTGCCCTTTTTTTTCCTTGTTGGTAACATCTGGGTCCACCTTTAATGTCTTAGCGAGATGAATCTCAGGTGATTCAAGTCACACTCAGCTCTTTGCCCTGGATATCACTGCCCTGGGCTTAGGGGCCAAGTGACATGGGAGAACAGGAAGAAAAGGTCTCGCTGCAGGGGGTAGCAGAGGGGAAAACAGGCTTCTAAAGAGATGAACCAGGGGCCGGAGCGATAGCCCAGCGGGTAGGGCGTTGCTGGCCCATGCTGGCCCGGGTTTGATCCCCAGCATCCCATATGGTCCCCCCGAGCACTCCCAGGAGTAATTCCGGGTGCAGAGCCAGGAGAAACCCCTGAGCATCGCCGGGTGTGACACAAAAAGCAAAAAAAAATAAAATATAAAATAAAAAAAGAGAGATGAGCCAGGAGAACGGTCTCCCTCCTAGAGACTGGGGTGTGGTCTTAGTCTCCCCAGCACTGGTCTGCTTGGTGAGATGCTCCGTGGCCTAGTGAAGCGCTCTCTCTGGTAAGGACTGTCCAGTGCAGGGTGGACGCACTCAATTATATGATTGAAGCACCGGAGAGCTAGGGCAGAGGTAGGTGTTGGTCTTGTCATGGCCAAACATCCCCTCCCAAACCCCACTGATCCCTGGCTCTGAGAGTGATCTCTGAGCACAGAGCCAGGATTCAACCCTGAGCGCCTCCAGATATGACCCCCCAAATGCCACAGAATAAAAAAGGAGGAATTATAGAATGGAAAGATGATGTGTCTATTGAGGAGTTTCACTAATTTTTCCCTTGAGATTTTCACTAGCTCAGGGACCTGAGCACACGCCGGTACACAGGAAGCCCAGGTCCAAGTCCTGGCACCAAGCACAGAGCCTGGGAGTAGCCCCTGAGTTCATTGTTTTCCATCCTGGTTCTTCGACGGGAAATAAGGGGGAAATGTCAGCATGTCAGTGTGAGAGCGTCCCGGGGAGCCTGTCAGCCTCAGCTCAGGCTGCAGGAGAGGGTCGGAAGGAGCAGGATGGAGGGGATGGCCTCGGTCTTGGGGGGGCAAGGTCTGGGAACTCTGGAAGGGTCTCTTGGGTAAGGAATGGGGAAGAATCTTCCCAAGGCCTTAGAACATGCCACACACATGGGCCTCGGCAGCAGCTCTGTATCAGCCCCAGAGTGACCGGTCGGGTCCAGCCTGTCTCTTCTCAGCCTACAGCTTTGGGTGGTAAAACCTGATTCCACCTCCAGCTTGTAGTTCAAGGTCCCCTGCTCAGTCTTCTTAGCCACCCTATCGGTTATTCCTGTCTTTAATCACCAGACCAACAAGCCCTTCTGAGAACACAAGTGCCCCCTCTGTACCCCTCACAGCTAGTTCCTGCCTGTCACCTTTTCCCTTTTCTCTCCAACTCCCCAAGGTCTAGCTGCTAATGCAATGGCTCACATGTGACTTAGGGTGAGGTGACAGGTTGGGGTCTGTCCGCCACCCTCAAGTTTCCTTAGGAGTCTGCTGCCCATATTGAAACTGTCAGTGGCATTTAGTAAAACTCAGGCATTGTTGGAAGCACTCTTACAATGAACAAGTTTCAGTCCTTATAAGAATCTCCGGTGGTAGTGCTTTATCCTCCGATTGCACTGAATGAGAAAAATTGAGCCCCGGTGCATTAACTGGCTTTCACAGATAGGAGTTAGACCCAGGTGCATTAAAAACTCCCCTCTTCTGTGCAAAGAACAGCTTGCTCCCTGGAACTGCTCTCCCTAATCCCCCAGCACTGAGGCGTGGCTGGGTCCCACCATTGGATTGTGTCAACCTGTTGGCTGAGCACGACTGAGATGGGCCCTTGGGGTCCTGCCCACTGCCCCATGGGGCTCGCACATATCTCAGCACAGCCCAGACCACACGCTGGGCCAGGCAATGTGTGTTCCACCTGGCTTCCAAGCAGACAAAACGTTCCCAGCCATTCTTCCGGCAGCTGTTCTCACCATCCGTATCTCCGCAATCACTGATCAACAATAAAACCACTAATTTGCATCAGATATTCTTTCAACTCTCTCACCAGGATTACCTGAAATGTTGAAACGCACTAGAATGTAAGTCAGCAGGAAACACTTAGTGAGCACTGGATGGGCCTGGGTAGGTAGGTGACAGGTCAGTGGATTACAAGAAAGCGTAATAGGCGCAGGGGACCTGCCCTCTGGAGCAGGTTGCCCAATCTCTAGATGCAAAAAATGCTGGTCCCTGGTGACTGTGCACAGCAAGTGACACAGGTCCTAAGACACAAGGGACAGTGGGTCTCTGAAGGAGCTCCCCGTAGCAGAGGGAAGCTCCCAGTGGAGACGGTCCTGAAGAACAGCAGGAGTCAGACACTAGGGAGTGAGAGGCCCGTGGGAAGAAGGGGACAAAAAGCAAAACTCACAGAGGAGGTGCCTTTGATGGGCCCAGACGTGTCCTGCAGCTTCCCAGCTGCCTGGGGATCTTACTGACTCGAAGCTTAAAGAGATTCTCAGGGCTGAAGCGATATGACGGTGGGTAAGGAGCTTACCTTGTACGTGGCCTACCAGGGTTTGATCCCTGACACTCCATATGGTCCCCGGCCCCGTCAGGAATGAACCCTGAGCACAGAGCTAGGGAGAAAGCTCTGAGCATCACTAGGTATGACACCACCCCCAAAAAGTGACTGATGTTTTTGTCAAACAATGCACATTCCTTTCCAAAAGAAAAAAGGGCAAACAGTAACCTACCCAGCAGGCACTGAAGTGAGTGCCCTCCTGAGAAGTTGTCCTTGGGCATGCTGTGAGTGTCCAGCAAAACCAGTGGGGAGCCCAAGGCCGCAAGTGTGGACTCAGGTAGCTCCGTTCGCCCCCCCATTCCTGTCCAGACCCGTCCCAGCTTGCATAAGCCTCACTTTGAGCCCCCAGAGGGTGCCCCCGACCTGTGCCTGGACAGAGCCGCGTGGGAGAGGCTGAGGCCCCTGCTCACACGCTTCCCCCTGAGCTGCGCAGTCAGCCCTGTTGTTTCAAGCCTCCAACTATGCAAAGAATGCGAACCATTTCCCAGCGGACTGGCAACCACTTAGCCATTCTGAGCCCAACCGTCCCAAATAATCTGCTTCGCAAACAGATAAAATAGACAGGCATCCTGAAAATGTGCTCCTCGCCTCTCACCTTGGGCGTCGCGCCTGACAGGCGGGCTGTGGCGAGGGCTCTCGGCATTTGGAGACCGTCAGAGACATGCTGGAAATCACCTGAGATTGGGGGCACCAGGGCCAGGTGGACGACAGAGAGAACTCTCCAGAAGGCACCTCCCCGGGATCCACCCAACATCAATGGCCTTGGCAGGGGTCTGGCTCCTCAGTGCTGGGGTCGCTGTCAGTGGGGTGTCCTAGATGCGTGGCCTTAGCCAGTGGCCAGAGCACATCTCCGCCAGTCTTTGGCTTTTTCGTCCTCATTACTCAGCACTGGAGGCAGTGGCAGGGGCTAGGCTGTGCAGGGGAAGGAGAGGGGAGCACCAGAGAATTTGCCCTTTGGAGTAGGGCCTTCCCCTCCTCCTTCTGGAATATTCTAAGATGCTGCACCCTCCTGGGTCTGGAGGGCACAGTCAGGTCCTGGTGACATACACCTCCCTTCTAGACACTAAGGGGGATGGGAGTGGGGGGGCTCTGAGTCACTGGACGGGAGCCCCACTCTGGAAGGGTGGGGGGGCGGGGAGGGTCTGTAATCCAGCCGCTGACTCCGCTGAAGGCTCGGTGATGGCTCAGTGAATCATGAGCTGTGCACCGGCTGGAATGTTATGTAAAAGTGGTTACTGGCAAGGCTGTTCTGCAACATTACAAGCGTGTGTGATTTAATGCTAAGGGAACAAAAGGAAGATGTGCATACTATTTTTTTTTTTTTGTTTTTGGAGTCCAGTAAGAAAAGACTAGATTGTTTTTCTTTTTGGGTCACACCCAACAATGCTCAG
>JAJIBD010016305.1:0-20371 GCA_021461705.1 Cryptotis parvus | reverse complement strand
TTTTATTTTTATTTTATTATACCACTGTGAGATATACAATTACAAAGAAGTTCATGTTTGGGTTTCGGTCATACAGTGTTCCAGCTCCCGTCCCACCACCAGTGCCCATTTCCCACCATCATGTCCCCAATTCCCTCCCCCCCCCCTAGCCTGCCTCTATAGCAGGTTCTTTTTTATTTCTCTTCTTTTTTTTCTTTCTCTCTCTCTCTCTCTCTCTCTCTTTCACTCTCTTTCTCTCTCTTTATCTCTTTCTTCTCTTACACACTGTGAATTACAATACATACATTTGGAGGTTGTATCTTTTGCCTGTATTCAATGCTCAGTTCTAGGCTGGTATTATCACTTTGGACAATTATTAGCACACTGTTCCCTTCTCCACCTTACCTAATCTCTGACACCCAAACCTTTGTGGTAGATTCCACCTTTGAGAAGACCTCCCTGATTCATGTTTTGACTGACCTTGGATATTGTTTCATACTATACACACACACACACACACACACACACAAATGCAAATAGATGCAGTCATTCTATATGTCTTTTTCCTTCTGGCTAATTTCATTCAACATGATCCTCTCCATGTCCATCCATTTATAGGCAAATTTCATAACTTCATTTTTCCTAACAGCTGCATAGTATTCAATTGTATAGATGTACCACAGTTTCTTTATCTAGTCATTAGTTCTCGGGTACTATGGTTGATTTTTAAATCTAAACTTCATTTTTAAAATTCTGTCTAGTTGATACTAGATAGTAAGTGATCTTTCATTCTGCCCTTCTCCTTTGCACTTATTACAGTCAATTGCTGAATGGTTTCATTCACAAAGGTACTACAGGGATTCACCAGTTTCTTCTGCACATAGACAACATGCTAATAGTGAGGTTTGGTGATTTTGGTGGTCCACACCCATGCCCTACTCCCTGCTCTGTGCTGTGGGATCACTCCTGGAGTGGCTCGGCGGACCATATGAGGTGCAGGGGATCAAAATCAGTCAGCTGATACGAGGGAAGTGCCTTACCCACTGTACCTTGCTGGAGCCCCCATATGATTTTAATATTTGTGTAGGCCCAAGCATTATCTAAAGTCTCACACTCGACTATATTACTGAATTTAATGAATAAGTATCATTGAATACTATGACAGCTGTCTGTATTTTCCTCTGCATACTAGGGAAAGAAAGTCCCCATTGTGGTTCTGTCTGCTTCCACGAAGTTGACACTGTTGACAGTCACTGTTGACAGAGGTGGCTGATTTAAAAGGTTTATTAATATTCAGGCTAAAAGGTTTATTAATGTCCAGGTTAAAAGGTTTATTAAGTTTCTGTTTTTGTCCAGTTGATGGACTTGAAAGAGAGATGAGCTCATGTGTTTCAGAGGATAATTCCAAAAGGAAGCTTTGTTTCCTTTATTAACTTCACTTGTGGGTAAGAATGAGGGAGAGCTTTCATTGTGGTCCCTACTGAAATTGGTTGACAGTGGTACTCCCTTTGGAATATTTTTTTCTCTTCTCTAAATTAAGAACAGTGGACATCCCCCTAACAACATATTTGTGTCTCGTTCTGTAAGTCTTTAGCGTTTTTCCACTGGGCACTTTGTCAATTAAAGACAGGTTGGACACTTTGAATATTTCAGACATCATCTGAATTCCTTTCTACCCAGAACCTGCAGCCATGAAAGCATTGACGAGGAGAAAGGTCTGGAATCACCCAAAGGGATCTGGTGGATGCTGTAGGGATGAGGTTCTAAGAAAAAAAAGTATAATTCTGACTTCACTAATTAAGGCAGGTCTATTTGTTTGCTTGCCAGTTTTATATTTCATAGTTAAATTATGAGGATGTTTGTAACCTACAGAAATGGAATATTCATTCAGTCATCCCCTGCATTAAGCATCTAGTGCATTGTGGACAAAGTCATCCCTGTGAAGTAAGCACCAATCTCTGCCATCCAGAAGTTTGCATGGGTTATTCTTTGTTCTGTAGGTTCGAGATTTGCTATCTAGGACCAAGAAACCTGGAGGGTTAAAAGTACGGGAAGATCAGCAGCTGGGCTTTTACGTGGATGGCCTGAAGTCAGTGCCATGTGAGAACTATGCACAGATTGAGAGGCTGATGGAACAGGCTGCAAGAATAAGAATGACAGCTTCCACCAACATGAACGCCAGCAGCAGTCGGTCTCATATGGTTTTTACCATTCGCTTCCAAGCAGGTGAGACTGGGATGAAGGTCACTGATCCACTCTCCTCAGGAGAGTTGAGATTATTATCATAATCTCAGGAGGTTGAGATTATGGTGGAATCCCTTATGGTTTGACATATGAATTAATCATTGAGTACAGGGTCAGATACAAAAAAAAGCAAGGTGCTTGCTTTCCTCCCTGTCCCCACTGCACCTGAACCCCTGCAGCCCAACTGAGAATCACGGGGCAATGCAAAGGTCTACCAGATCTCATAAGAAACCACAGGGCTGCTCCCCCTGCCCCCAAAATGAATTATATGCTCCAAGAGGCAAAATTCGGAACCCAATTTGATTCAGAAGCAAACTCCTGAAGATGGAAGAAAGAACCCATGATCTGTGACAGTTACTCCTGTCAGGTCTGTGAGCCTTGGGGACCAACAGTACTGAAGTACCTTTCCAATACAAGGAAGCAAGAAGACAAACCCTTTGAAATCAGGTGATCCATGAAACTCTATTAACTGGAGATTTTCATTCCACAATTTCCTCTTCAGTACTCCTTGTAGCTGTCAAAAAAATGATCTTTGCATCACTACTGTCACTGAGAAATGATTTTTGACTAAGCCTCAGTAAAACTTAATAGTTGGCTTCTATTTTTTTCCCTTTTGTCTTCTAAGAACTAGAAATGAAATAAGTGAAGATTATTCTGCTGGAAGCAAGAGTAGATATATGACCAGCTTTGAAACTTTGGGAAATAGTTATTCTTCCTTTTCTATAAGTTGAGAAAACAGCTCTCAGGCATGTTGAAAAGCTCAGATAACAAAATGCATTTGAAAGAACTTGGTGAACTCCATGCTTTTCACTTGGTTTCATCATGTTGGTAAAACCCACACTATGTCTCGTTTGACTTGCTAATATTTTATTTATTTATTTATTTATTTATTTATTTATTTATTTATTTTTATTTTTGGGTCACACCCGGCAATGCTCAGGGGTTTCTCCTGGCTCTGCACTCAGGAATAACTCCTGGCGGTGCTCGGGGACCATATGGAATGCCGGGGATCGAACCCGGCCGGCACAGGCCGGCCGCTGCAAGGCAAACGCCCTACCCGCTGGGCTATCACTCCGGCCCCATGACTTGCTAATATTTTAACTTGATAGTTTAGACGCAAGAGGAGAAATTAATGGAAAAACATTAGTGAGAAAATTCAGAATCATTGATCTTCTTTTATATTGGTTTGGGGACTGCACCTAGCAGTGCTTTGGGGGTCTATTTCTGCATCTTTGCTCAGGAGTGACCCTGCCTGGCAGGGCTTGGGGGACCATCTGGGATGCCAGGGATACTAACCACAGTTCCCGAGATGCAAAGCAAGTGCCTCAACCCTGTACTATCTTTCTTAGCCCCTGAGTTAGAAGATTTAGCATCAGAATCTGTTGGTGTCAGTAATATGATGACTATGCCAGGCAGAGTTGGACTGTTGTATCTTTTGCCCTCACAATATCCCAGTGATGTTGCTGTCTGTGTTTGATTTGCTCAGAATCACGTAGCTAGGCACAGAATCTCTAACTAATATCCGGGTATTCTAATATCTGTAATATATTAGATATTTCCACCCCATAATTGCACCAGCCTGGAGAGTTTGCAGTCATCCCACTATGTTAAATTTTTTAAATTTTATTGACTATAATAATACTCAGTTGGCTGTGCAGTAATTGGAAAAATAGCTTTGGCGAACTGAGAAAGGGAGATTGAGAACCATGAGCCTGGTAATGGTTTCTTGTAAAATATGATGTATAAGGGGGAAACCACTTTACTAATAAACTTTATACCTTTCACATGCATGAAATGCCGCTACGCCTAAAGAAACATTTTAAAATAAAAAAAAAAAGTAAACTAGAGGCCAGAGATTGTAAAGGAGAAAAAAAGTTTGCAGCTAACCCCAGTTCCTCCTCTCCACCCCACCCCCCCACCCCCTACAACCCCACACTGCATAGGGTCCTCTGTGTAGTGCCAGAAGTGATCCTTGAGTGCAGAGTCAATGAGTAAGCCTTGAAACACAGTCACTGGGGAGCATTGCCGGGTGTGACCCAAAAAGGAAAAAAAAAAACACAGGTTCAAACAAAAAAAACATGTAAACTAGACCGACCATGCGTAGCCTGCCCCATGCTAACAATGACTGTCCTTTGGCATTTTTCCATAGGTCTTCCGGGACAGAGATCTCACCAAGCAATCCAGTATCAATCTGGTGGACTTAGCAGGAAGTGAAAGGCAGAAATCCTCAGGATCTGAAGGAGACAGACTGAGAGAAGGGTCACGAGTTAACTTAAGCTTAACCAATTTAGGAAACGTTATCAGGTAAATAATAATCAGTGGATAGGGATTTGCAGTTAAAAAATAAAGCCAGGTGGGGGCCCTGGTTTGATCCCGGCATCCCATATGGTCCCCGAGCACCGCCAGGAGTAATTCCTGAGTGCAGAGTCAGAAGAAACCCCTGAGCATTGCCGGGTATGACCCCCAAAAAGCAAAAAAAATAAATAAATAAGTAAATAAAATTAAAAAATAAAGCCAGGTGTGAAGAATTAGATTGATCATAACCCTTGGTTCACTTTCTGCGATCATGGCTTCATGAGCACTCCTGCTATATATCTTTTTAGCTAATTAATTGATTTTTACAATCAAATTTTAATTAAGTAACATTGTTTACAATAATATCAGTATTATTATTTTGTACTTACAGTGTTACTGCTCTGTACTTGCCACCAGGGTGCTAATAGCCCTCGACTCTGGCTCTTGGTCCTTTCCACTGGGCCCTCCCTTGGTAGCCTCAGTCCTCAGTTCTGCTGGCAGAATCTCATGCTTTGTTCCCACTGGCCATTATCTGTTTCTTTGCTTTGTTTCTTTATTCTCCACATATGAACATGATTTTTTTTTTTCTTTTTGGGTCACACCCGCAATGCTCAGGGGTTTCTCCTGGCTCTGCACTCAGGAATCACTCCTGGCAGTGCTCGGGGACCATATGGGGATGCCAGGGATCGAACCCGGGCCGGCATGGGCTGGCCGCATGCAAGGCAAACGCCCTACCCACTAGGCTATCGCTCCGGCCCCTGAACATGATATTCAATATTTGTCTTTTTTTCCTTATGATTCACTTCACTTAGCAAGGCACTTCCGTTTCCATTCACATTGAAGTGAATTGCCATTTTTTCTCTCTCATAGCTGAGTATTCCATTCTATTTATGCTATGATTTCTTTTTTTTTTTTTAAATTGAATCACCACGAGATATACTGCTACAAAGTCATTCATGATTGAGTCTCAGGCATACAGTGTTCCAACACCCATCCCTTCACCAGTGTTTATTTCCCACCACCAATGTCTGCAGTTTCCCTCCCACCCACTTCTCCCCCATCCCTGCAGGCTTCCTCTATGGTAGACACTTTTTCTTCTCTTTCTCCCTCTCTTATTTTCCTTTTTAGGTACTGTAGTTTCTAATACTGTTACTGAAAGGGTATTATGCATATCACCTTACCTCTTTTCAGCACTCAGTTTTTGTCCAGAGTGATCATTTCCAGCCATCATTGTCATAATGGTCACTTCTCTGTCTTAACTCCCCCACTCCCCACTCCCTTGGAATGTCAATGATTTCTTTAACGACTTATATGTTGGCACTTGGGTTGTGACCACATCTATTATAAATAATGTTGCAATGAACATTGTGTGTGTGTGTCTGTGTGTGTGTGTTTTTTCTTGGACTAGATACCTAGGAAGGGAATTGCTCATATAAAAGTTCTATTTTTAATTTTCTGAGACCTCTCCATACTGTTTTCCATATGCTGAACCCAACAACAGTCCTGCCAATAGTGAAGGAGGGCAGCTCCTTTTTCTCCCACCAAGTGTGAGGTGACATCTTATCGTCATTTCTGTTTGCCTCTCCCCTGATTGCCAGGGCAGATGAGGACTTTCTTACTGCCCATGGGCCATCTATATGCTGCCTTTTACCAAGTGTCTGTTCAGCTCCTCCCCACATTTTTGTTGTCATTTTATGTTATGAGTTTTATGAGTGCTTTCCATACCATAGATATTAGTTCCCTGTAAGATGTATGAAATGCAAATATTTCCTTCCACTCAGTGCTCTGATTTCAGGCATTGTATCTTTCATGCTACAGATATTTTTTAGCTTGATGTAGTACCATTTGTTTCTGCTTCTATTTTCTTTGCCAGTTTTCTCATTGAAGTCCCCTAAGAAATCAATATTATGAGAGATTTCTTCCTTTTTATTTTATTGCTTTTTGCATCACACCCAGAAAAGCTCAGGGGTTACTCCTGGCTCTGCACTCAGAAACTCCTGACTCTGCACTCAGAAACCCCTGACAGTGCTTGGTGAACCATATGGGATGCCAGGGAATAGAACCCAGGTTGGCTGCATGCAAGGCAAATGACCTCCCCCACCAGACTACTGCTTTGGCCCGAGATTTCTTCCTTTTTTTTAAATTCTGATCTTATATGGAAGCTTTCTATTACTTATGAATTAATTTTTATGTATGGTGTGAGATAGAAGTCCAGTTTCTTTTATTTTTACTAAGGCTAGTCTGTTTCCTCAGCACCATTTGTTGAAGAGGCTTTCCTTGCTCCACCTCTTGCATCTTTACTGAAAAGAACTGATACCCACTCCTCATATCTGTCTGTTAGCCATGCACTTACCCAGTGCATGGGTAAGTGTATACCCTCCATACAAAGACTACAACAGCCGGGGCGGAGGCGATAGCCCAGCGGGTAGGGCGTTTGCCTTGCACGCGCCAGCCCATGCCGGCCCCAGGTTCGATCCCTGGCATCCCATATGGTCCCCGAGCACCGCCAGGAGTTATTCCTGAGTGCAGAGCCAGGATAAACCCCTGAGCATTGTCAGGTGTGACCCAAAAGCCAAAAAAAAAAAAAAAAAAAAAAAAAAGACTACAACAGCCTACAGATTTGGGAGGGTTTCTTCACAGCTTTTGGCTGTTAGTGCCTTGTGGCTACATGTGGAGGGTTTCCCTGGCTCTACCACAGTGTGAGTTGGTTTCCAGAAGGGGACCACAGCACATGTGGCTGGTCTACTTGCACTGGCATCTTTTCATGCAGAAAGTATTTCAACAATTGGGCTTTACATAGCATCATTCCCAAGTGATGGGGTCAATAGAGGGATTTGGGGGTATGATTCTGAGACCCCCAGGGAGGCAGATTTCCTCTTGGTGCATCTTTTTAATTTGCTGGTTTGTGTTTTCTCCTGCACTCAGCGCTCTGGCAGATGCGGCCATTGGGAAGAGAGTCTTACACATCCCCTACAGAGACTCTGTTCTCACCAAACTGCTCCAGTCAGCACTGGGTGGCAATAGCAGAACCACTTTGGTAAGCGTCTTGCCATAGTTAAGGCTGATTAGGTTACTGCCCTTGCTGTTATTTACAGGATTCTCAGGGCTGGAGAGACAGCAGGAGATAGGGCACTTGCACCACATCAGCTGAGCCCATTTCTTCTCCAGCATCTCATAAGATCCCTGAGTACTGCCTGGGTCACTTCTGAGAACAGAGCCAGAAATAGCCCCTGGGCACGGAAATTAAAAAAAATGTAAGTAAAATTATTCTCAGTATATGGTACCAAGAATGTATCTCACGTGGTAGAACACATATCTTATTTGTGCAAGGCCCTGAATTCGAGAGCTGTCAGAGTCCCTTACCAGGATGTATACGTCCCTCACACACTTGGGTGTGTGCCCAGGCCCTCCCCACCGCAGAAGCAAACACATTCTCCATATCCTCTGATGTAGCACTTGGCAAATTACAGAGCTCACTGATATTTTGCTCATATTATCTTATAACTCCCGGAGCTCATTATAGTACAGTGTTTAAGTGAAGATATTGTATTGTTCATTTTTAATTATTCTTTTCGGTAGCTTTCAGATTCTCTATAAGAAAACTATATTATTTTGTCATACAAAATGAATACAATAGTTCTAAAAAAGCTTACAGTTTCATATCACAATAGTCTCAGCCAGAAATCATTTCATGAAAAAAATTAGAAATGATGGAGCCAGAAGTACTTGCCTTGCATGCAGCCAACATGGGTCCCATCCCTGGCACCAAATATGGCCCCTCAAACCCTACCAAGAGTGATCCCTGAGAGCAGAGCTAGGAGTCAGCTCTGGGCATTGTCAGTTGTGGCCCTCAAACAAAAGCAAACAAACAAGATAGCAATGAGAGTGACTATGTCAGATACAAGGAAGTAATTCTAGAAAGTAGCCAGAGGCTGTCAACTCAGCAAAGATGCCAGACCCCAGTCTGCGGGCCTGGGCAGGGAGTGGGAAATGAGCTAGTCAGGACTCAGTGCTTTTCCGATTCAGATGAAGGAAGGAGCAAATCCGAAAACTTTGTCACCAGCCCTGAGTGGACCTTCAGGGTGCCAACCCTGTTAGAAAAAAATTTAACCTGTAGAGTCTCTCCAGATTCACAGTCAAACACAGCCTTGCATTTCTAATGTTTTAAATACACCTAACTCTGAGCAAACACTGAGCTTTTTAAAAAGGTTTTTCTAATGTGCAAAACCCATGGGCCTCAATGAAACATTCTCCCAGAACCTGGAATAAACACAATCCTGAGATGCCACCTCCCCTGCCCGAATGGTAGGACCTGAAATCTAGTCTCACAGGTCAGAGGAGCTGGGCCAAGTCGCCTGGCGAGAGGCCGACTCCAGGTCTGCAGAGCAAAGACCCTGCTTAGGTGTTGCAACACTCAGAAAAAAAAGTGGGTGTGGCAGGCAGTCAAGGAGGGAGACACTGAGTGGTCTCAGGAGCCAAACACAAGAGTCTAATTACCAAGAACCAATTATGAACACCTTTGTAACTGTATGTTTCACTGTGGTATAATAAAAAATTAAAAAAACACAAGAGTCTGACTAAGCTTTAGAGAATATCTGTAGCTCTAGCTCAGCACAGCAGTTCTATACCTCATTCTCTTCATTCCTACTGTGGAGATAAAAAACTGAGCAACCAGGAGCCAGAGCGATAGCATGAGGGGAGGGCATTTACCTTGCACAAGGCCTACCAGGGTTCGATTCCCAGCATCACATATGGTCTCCTGAGCACCGCCAGGAGTAATTCTTGAGTGAAGAGCCAGGAGTAACCCCTGAGCATTACTGGGTGTGACCCAAAAAGGCAAACAAAACAAAACAAAACATAGCAACTTGAAAAAGATGTCTGTACTGATTAGATGAGGGTGATAGAAGCTTTAAGAGCTCAATAAGGGCTGGTGCAATAGTTCAGTGGGTAGGGAATTCACCTTGCATTTGGCTTCCATAGCCCTGAGCCCCGCTGAGTAGTTCCTGAGTGCAGAGCCAGGAGTAACCCCTGAGCAGTGCTGGTGTGATCCAAAAAGAAAAAAAAAGTTCAGTGAAGTTGGGGAGCTAATGTTGGGCTGAGTGCATGCTTTGTTTATGGAGGCTGGTGCACAGTCTCCCTTACTGCAAGGTTCCTGGAGCACTGCCTGGAGCAACTCTTGTGCACAGAGACAGTAGTAGTCCCTGAGCACCACCAGTGTGGACCTCCAAACAAATACATACAAAAAGCTAAACAAGCTTTAAAGACTGAAAAAGAAACAAAGATAAAGCTCCAGGTCATAGATTCCAGGTCCTTGTTGTAGCCAATAAAGGTTCACCTTCAAGGACCTGCTCACCTCCAAAACAGCAATAATTTTGTTTTCATTTGAGTTCCAGAGCACTAATCCAAAGTCAGTAAATTGACATAAAACCTCACAGTGCCTCTCCAGCAATGAGCAATTTTAACTAGTCTAGGAGACAGTCTATTCAACTGTATTCTGTGTGTGTGTGTGAGAGAGAGAGTGTGAGAAAGAGAGAGAGAGGAGAGAAAAAATGAGTATTGAAGTAGATAAAGGGATATACATGATAACCCCTCAACATATGTATTGCAAACCTTAATGTGCGAGAGAGAGAGAGAAAGAGAGAGAGAGAAGAGAGAGAGAGAGAGAGAGAGAGAAAGAGAAGTACCTGCCATAGAGGCAGCAGAGGGGTGCAGGAGGGAGTCAGGGGACACTGGTGTTGGTAAATGTGCACTGGTGGAGGGATGGGTGCTGGAATACTGTAAGACTGAAACCCAATCATGAACAGTTTTCTAATTGTCTACCTCATGGTGATATAATAAAATTTTTTAAAGAATGAAAATGCAGGGGAAATTAAGATTATATATGATAAAATGTTGCAGCTGAAAAAATAAACAACTTGAGTTATCAAGTCAAGTCTTATTTGATGGTGAGCTTTAAAATATGAGCAACAGTTATGTAACAAAATGTTCAACGAGTGTTAGTTTTATGCCAACATCAATAAACTCCTACATACAAACAAACTTTAGGGCCAGAAAGATAGTACAGTGATTAAGGTATTGGCCTTACACATAGCTAACCTAGAGTTCCTGTGTATCACCTATGGTCCCCGAGCCAAGCCAGGCGTGACCCTGAGCACAAATCCCCTGAGCACCATTGGGTATGGCTCCAAAACTGAAGAAGGGAAGAAGAGGAAGAGGAAGTGGAAAATCTGATAGGATTTTTCTTCTTTTTATTTTTTATAGATTGCAGCCATAAGTCCAGCTGACATGTGCTATGCAGAAACTCTGTCAACATTAAGATATGCTGAAAGGTATGTGCAAGACTGTGGCTCGTCCAGGTGGGCCCAGCCTCTAAACCCTGACGTAATCTTCTGGTACCTTATACTAGATGGTGTCTGAGGAAGGGGACCAGGAAAAAGCAGAACAAAATGGAGGCGGGAGGAAATAAAGTGAAAAAGAGAACTGGGGAAGTGTGGCTGCTCCCTTCCAGAGCCAGCCCGGCTGCTCGCAGGGCAGAAGCGGCGGCCATGGCCTCTGGGTGCGTTCACGATTCCCAGGTTCTTCAGCATTTTCAGGAATGAAAACATTGAACAATACAGATGCTCAGTCTCAAAGTTGGACAGTAGAAAAATTTATTGAAAAGTAGAAGAGAAAAGAGAAGTTCCCATGTGGGGAGGAACTTAATATAGGACTAAGTTAACTGTGGCTCTGTTGTGGGCTTTTTAATAGGAAACCCTTGTCTTTGTATGCGGGAAGTTAGAGATAACGGTTTTCCTACAGACCCTTTAAATGAAAATTGGGCTCTTGGCATATGTTACAGAGGATGCCAGGATTAACAGATCCTTGTCTGGCCATTTGTCTCAGATATTTCCCTTTATCTTAGCCTCCCAGGGGTGGGGCTCAGCTTTGGGGCAGAATTTTATGATGAACAATTATTAACTCCCTGTTTATCAGAAAAGCCCAGGAATTTGTATGAAGTTAAAAATGTAGGATGGGCTAGCCAAAAACAGGTCTGCTCACAGCAGCCGGTGAGGGTAAACTGAGGCTTCCTTTTCTAGCAGGAAGGGCTGCCACCAGGCACACGGAGGAACATCGAGGCCAGGCTCACTCACTGTTGTCAGCCTCCCTGAAATTTGCTGTCAAACAGCAATGGCCAGTCACTGCTTTCTCCTGTCACACGAGACTCGGGCGAGATTAGTGACATTAGCAGTATTTTTTCTAACCATCCCAGCAGTACTCAATATGTAAAAAGAAGGAAGAGAGAAAGAGAGAGAGAGAGTAAGAAAAAAGAGAAAAGAGATAAAGAAACTTCCATAGAGGCAGAGTAGAGGAGGAGGGAGGGAATCGGAACATTAGTAGTGGGAAATGGGCACTGGTGGAGGGATGGTGCTGGAACACTGTATGACCGAAACCCAAACATGAACATCTTTGTAAATTATATATCTCACGATGGTATAATAAAATATTAATAAAAAAAGAAGATGTAGATAGCTGTGAGTGGATAAAACAGCAAAACTCTCAAGCTAGCTAGGCCTGTCATCCAACACAGAGGAGAGTCACCAGGTCCCCAAGGAATCCCCCAGACTGTGCTCCCTGTGACCCTGTCCCGGGATGAGCCCCGCATTCCCATGGCAGATTCTGCGCTTTCTTTTTTTTTTTTTTTTTTGAGGGTCGGATGCTCGGGTCCTGGCTCTGCCTCGTTCCCTGAGTGCCCGGGCATATGGGATCGGGGCGCGTGCGGCGGAGGCCGCATCCGGCGCCCGCCCAGATCTTCTGCCTCTCTGCATGACCCTCACATGATCCCCACACCTGAACCCCGCTCAGGTCTTCAGGTGAATTTTACCTTGAGATCTAGATGGGGGTGGTTTCTCTGTGCTTAGCAGACTATTGCTAACAGTTTACCCCCTCTCCCCTATGGGAGAAGTGATGCTAGGTAAAGAGTCAAGAAGGTACCAGGGCCTTAGCCACAGCTCTGTCTGGTCAGCGCGATCTTTCAGGGTCCATCTTAGAAGATTTTGTTGGGGCTGAAAGATAGTACAGTGGGTAAGGCTCTTGCCTTCCATGTGGCTGACCCAAGTTCAATCCCCGGCATCCCATATGGCCCTCGGAGCACCACCACAGGAGTGATTCCTGAGTGCAGAGCCAGGAGTAACCCCCTGAGCACTGCTGGGTGAGACTCAAAAAGCAAAAAAAAAAAAAAAAAAGAAGGCCCTTGTCCCTCAGATTCCCAAGGGGCTCATGAAAGGGGAAGTAGCAAGGGGGACGGATTTCACAGAGGAAAACATAGGCTGTACAACTAAGTTTGCATTTCTGATCAAAAGCATGCCATGGTTAGCCTGGGTATGGCCCCAAATAATCACTGTGGGGTGTGGAAAGTAGCAGTGCTGGCTTTCTCTTGCTGGACTCCCTGCAGACCTGGCAGCCACCCCCCCACCCCCGCTTCCCAGAGGAATGAACGACAGTTAGCCTCAGGACCACTGTGCTCTCCGCCCAGCTCAGCATCTGAGGGCTGAGTCATCTTAGGGTGTTCAGGGCTGGGATGCCCCAGGCAGTGCTCAGGGGTCCATCCAGGGCTCCTCTGTGCGAAGCAGAGCTTCTGCTTGTGCAGCATCTCCCAGCCACTGCACAGTCTGCAATGACCAAAGCAGCAAAGCTGACAGCGCAGCACTGGCCTCTGGGCTCATTGGAACTGTAGGAGCTGCCCAAGTCTCCTTTGGGTCTTAGTGGCTTGGTGGAACCTGACGTGGGACCGTCTGTCCCAGTGGGGGGCTGGAGGTGGTGGGGTCCCTTTACACTCTCAGTGGGGACTGGGAGATGGTGGGGGGTCCCCTCACACTCTCACTGGGGGCCAGAAGAGGTGGGGGGGCCCCTCACACTCTCAGTGGGGGCTGGGGGCGGTTGGGGGTCCCCTCCCACTCTCAGTGGGGCTGGATGAGGTGGGTGTCCCCTCACACACTCAGTGGAGGCTGGGGGTGGTGGGAGGTCCCCCTTACATTCTCAGTGGGGGCAGGGGGGGCAGTGGGTGTCCCTCACACTCTCACTTGGGGCTGGGGCGGTGGGGTCCCACTCACACTCTCAGTGGGGGCTGGGGGTGGTGGGGTGCCCCTCACACTCTCAGTGGGGCTGGGGGGTGGTGGGGGTTCCCTCACACTCTCAGTGGGGCCTGGGGGGTGGTGGGGGGGTCCCCTCACACTCTCAGTGGGGCCTGGGGGTGGGGGGGTCCCCTCACACTCTCAGGGCCAACTACGCTGCTCTCCGGCCAGTGCTCTGGAGCTGCCCTAACTGTGCAGGCCTCTGTCATTTCTGTCTCTTGCATGTGGAAGAGCTAAAAAGGTCCAGAACAAGGCTGTGGTCAACACCTCAACGCTGAGGAGGGAGCCCAGGGCAGAGAACAGCAAACTTCTGCAGAGATGTGGAAGCTCCAGAATGGCAGGTAAATTGATTCAGAAGCAATCTGGGTCTTGGCCAGCTGCGAGGAGAGGGTAGGGGTGTTGGGTGACGGCCCTACTGAGCCTTAGGCTCCAGCTACCCTTAGTTTATGTGAAGAGCTGCTCCCTGCCTTTAGGGAATCTCCAGAGCAGACACAATGGGAGCTTGGGCAGAATTGGATTGATTTCATAATTATATACCACATAAATATTTTGATCATGAATCTCACCTGCCCCAGTTCAATATTTTCCCTATTCCCACGGGTCCCAGCATGGGACTTACACGTTGATATTCCAAGAGTACTTGGCCACCTTGGATCAACTATAATGTAATCAATTTTCCTAGTTCAAAGAGACATGCCAGTGCACCTCCCGGGCAAACTGACATGTCTCTGATTCTAAAGGTAATGCCAAAGTGAATTATTCTGACGGAGTTTGAACCTTAGTGGGACCCAGAGTCTGGGATCTGCTAGCTATATATTATGGTAAAAGGTATTAATGCGATTTCCTACAAATTACATTTTGAACTGCTTTCTGGTTCTGAGATGCAGCCCCTCCCTCACTCTGCTAGGGAGATTATGCCTCTGGGAATCAGCTCTGGCTTTTGTGAAGCTTGAAACAGAGGCCCACCTGAAGATCTACATTTCAAAAGGGTCATTTTCCTGGCTTCATCTTTAGAGAGCCCAGCCCATCATGGGCTGGGCTGGAAGGCTTTGGCGGCTTCTGTCTATAAAATAAACTGGGAGAAAAGGGAAGGGGCTTTTTGGCCATTTTCGCTTCTCTTTGCTCTTCTCCTCTCTGTTCTCTTCCCTGTTGGGCATTAACACCTGGTGGCAGCCATCTTGGTCTACACGTGGCCAGGGCACAACTGGAAACCCTAAGTTCGGCTTTTCCTAGTGCTGATTTGTATACCCAGAACAAGTAGATAAAGCCTTTTGAAACTTTGCTGGATTCTCGCGTCTGTCTCTGACCACCGGCCGCCGGTCCCCTGGGGCAGATTGGGACTCCTAGAACCTGCTCCTGGATTTTGTTGGGGTGCCCCCTAGCCATACCCCAGCATAGGGGTAACAGAGGAGGGGACCAGAAAGACCCTGAGACAGTGTGGACATATGAGAGGTTCAGTAGGGCCTGAGAAGATGGGGAATCTGAGAGGAAGGGATCAGTAGGGGCAGGGCACCCATATGCAGAGCTCCATGCTGTGGTAAGTCATGACTCTGGCCTTTGAGTTTCACGCTGGCTGGGGCCGGGGGATAGTTATCCCCACCTATGACTGAAGCTTACCCCTGCACTCAGGAATCACTCCTGATAGGGCTCAGGGAACCAGATGGATGCTAAGGATTGAACCTGGGTCTGCCTCATGCAAGGCAAATGCCCTACATGCTGGACTATTGATCTGGCCCAAGGGGTCATTGTTTCTGCCCCGACTAACTGCATGTGGCCATTTTCTTACCAATTTCAAGGTCCAGCTACTCATGCCTGAAGACTAATACTAGAGAGACAAGGGTTGGTGTGAGAAAAGTTCATTTCTATTTCGTTTCATTTCTTACATTTTTTCTGTTTTTGCTTTTGTTTTGTTTGGGGGTGGGCTGAGCTGTGTTTGGGGCTACTTCTGGCTCAATGGTTAAGGGCCACCCACAGAGCTGCTTGGGGACCAGCAGTGCCAGGAATCTAACGTGGGCTCCAATATGCTGAAGCACACGTTCTAGCTCTTGAAGCCTTGTCCCAGCTCAAGAGGTTTTATGCAGGGGCTGGCAACAGAAGAGAGGGACAGACTAGCCCACCTGACTCTCTGGCCCGGCTCAGGCTGCTGGGGGAAGCAGGTAAGCAATAAGGGATGACTGTGGAGAAGGAGGCACCTGGCCACAGCCACCCACATCACTGGCTTGCTGAAGCCACTGGGCTCTGCTGGCCCATCCTCAGTCAAGCTGAGGACATTTTACCACGCCCTTGGTGCAGTATGTAAGGTATGTGACCGCCTTGGGGAGGCCCTGCTTTTTCTGTTCTTTTCTCTTGTTTGTGATTAGCTCCTGATTTAACAGACAATCCAGAGGAAACTTCCTTTGCATGGGAAGACAAAGCAAAGACCAGGGGGTATGAGATGTTAGAAGAAGCATGTATGGGGCCAGAGATAGTACAGCAGGCAGTGCCTGCCCTTGTCTTACACCGGCCATCCAGGTTAATCTCCAGCACCTTGTACTGTTTCCCAGCACCTCCAGGAGTGATCCCCAAGCACAAAACCAGGAGGAAGCCTTGAGCACTGCCAGGTGTTGTCCAAAAACAGAAAAGGAAGGAAGGAAGGAGGGAAGGAGGGTCGGGAAGGAGGGAGGTAGGAATGGAGGGAGAGAGAAGCTTATATGAGAGCCAGGTGGAACCTTCAGCTCCTGCTCACTGAGACTCACCCTAAGGCTCATGCAGTTCAGTGTGGGAACAATGGTCAGCAGCTGCGCCTCTCCTGAGGTAGTGCCAGTGGGAGACAGCTCACATTGGTGGGCACAAGCATCCCCTGTTTCAAGCCCCAGCACTGCATGGTCCATTCCCCACTCCCCACCCACACACCAATGTGGGTGTGGGATACCCCTACCTCTCTCCTGCCAAAGAGAGACAGAGGAATGTTAGAGCCCAGTCACCAGGGGTCACAGGCCCATTACATTCATCTCTGCAAGAGAGAGATAGAGAAAGAGAGGAAACTGGGGTACCTAGCTATTAAGGTGGCCTGGGGGAGCGGGAGGGGAGGGGTACATTGGTGGTGGAAATGGGGCACTGGTGGAGGGATGGGTGCTGGTATACTGTATTACCAAGAACCAATTATGATCACCTTTGTAATTGTATGTTTCACGGTGGTATAATAAAAAAAAAATTTAAAAAAAAAATTCATCTCTGCAGAGAGGGCCTTATAAAAAGGGCCGGAGATACCACACAAGATGGGGAGCCACTGCTGTGACCACAGTGGCCACTCAGGCTGTCTAGGCCCTTACACAGTGGCCACCCAGGTTGGCTAGGCCCTTACACAGTGGCCACCCAGGTTGGCTAGGCTCTCACACAGTGGCCACCCAGGTTGGCTAGGGCTCTTACACAGTGGCCACCCAGGTTGGCTAGGCCCTTACACAGTGGCCACCCAGGTTGGCTAGGCCCTTACACAGTGGCCACCCAGGTTGGCTAGGCCCTTACACAGTGGCCACCCAGGTTGGCTAGGCTCTTACACAGTGGCCACCCAGGTTGGCTAGGCTCTTACACAGTGGCCACTCAGGTTGGCTAGGCTCTTACACAGTGGCCACCCAGGTTGGCTAGGCTCTTACACAGTGGCCACCCAGGTTGGCTAGGCCCTTACACAGTGGCCACCCAGGTTGGCTAGGCCCTTACACAGTGGCCACCCAGGTTGGCTAGGCCCTTACACAGTGGCCACCCAGGTTGGCTAGGCCCACACAGTGGCCACCCAGGTTGGCTAGGCCCTACACAGTGGCCACCCAGGTTGGCTAGGCCCTACACAGTGGCCACCCAGGTTGGCTAGGCCCTTCACAGTGGCCACCCAGGTTGGCTAGGCCCTTACACAGTGGCCACCAGGCTGTCTAGGCCCTTACACAGTGGCCACCCAGGTTGGCTAGGCCCCTTACACAGTGGCACCCAGGTTGGCTAGGCCTCACAGTGGCCACCCAGGTTGGCTAGGCCCCACACAGTGGCCACCCAGGTTGGCTAGGCCCTACACAGTGGCCACCCAGGTTGGCTAGGCTCTACACAGTGGCCACCCAGGTTGGCTAGGCTCTACAAGTGGCCACCAGGTTGGCTAGGCCCTACACAGTGGCCACCCAGGTTGGCTAGGCCCCACACAGTGGCCACCCAGTGGCTAGGCCCACACAGTGGCCACCCAGGTTGGCTAGGCCCCTACACAGTGGCCACCCAGGTTGGCTAGGCCCTACACAGTGGCCACCCAGGTTGGCTAGGCCCTTACACAGTGGCCACCCAGGTTGGCTAGGCCCTACACAGTGGCCACCCAGGTTGGCTAGGCCCTACACAGTGGCCACCAGGCTGTCTAGGCCCTTACACAGTGGCCACCCAGGTTGGCTAGGCCCTTACACAGTGGCCACCCAGGTTGGCTAGGCCCTTACACAGTGGCCACCTGGGCTGGTGCCTGGTGCTAGTCTTCATAGAACTCACAAGGCTTCCTGTACCTGAAAGTGCAGTTACTTGCTCGTCCCTGAGGACAGTGGACTTGGTCTGTGGTTATTCTGTGTATATCTCTTGGGTTTTTGTTGGCTTCCCAATAGAGGACAGGAGGCCCAGGATCCCCCTCACAAGAATTCTTAGCAAACCAGGTCGTTGAAGAGCCTGAGGATGCAAAACAGCTCAGGGCTTATGGTGCCAAGGGTTACCTGGGCCACCCCAATGGTGCTGGGCTCTCCAGGGCAATAACCATCAATGCACAGGGAACTATATGGTGCTGGCGATGGAACCAGGTCTGCTGAATGTAGGGCTTGTGCCTTAACCTGTACTGTCTCTTTAACCCTATGCCTCACTTTAACCCTGCAGACGTGCTGCTGAAATCTGTCCCTCTCTCTAGAGCAGCCAGGCTGTTTGCTGGCAGTTCCAGGGCTGGGCTCTCAGACAGATCAGAAGTCCTGGGCACACCAGCTGGAGCAGGCTCGTCAAGAATGGCAGCGCCACTGCGAGGCCACTGCCCAGGTGAGCTGTGCCCCTCCACCTGACAGGTTGCATCCTGGCTGGGGTAAGGTGCCAAGGCAGGTGGCGCTGCTAGGCCCCAGGAAGGCGGAGGATGGGGGAGGGCTTTTCAGTCAGCAAGTACGTGATACAGGAACTATGATACGTGAAATGTAACACGTGATGCGCAATGAAGTTATGGACGGAGTTAGAGGGCAGGATGGTGGGACGTGAGAGGAAAGAATATAGCAAGGCTTAGTGAATGTTGGCCAGCCTGGCTGCAGATAGGACTCAAGACTGCTGGTAATCACACTGTGGGTAGAGTGAGAGGAACAGGAGTCCTACACTGTGACCTAACCTGGGAGAGTGGTGGGAGACCGCCCACCTTCTCAGTCCTTGTGATGTCTGAAGCAGATGTGAGCCCCCAGCGGTGTGTGGGTAGGGAGGCAGCTGAGGGCCTGCCCAAATTAAGGGTACAGGGTTCCAGGACTACAGAATCAACTGTAATAAAAATCAGCCCAGGGGGCCGGAGCGATAGCCCAGCGGGTAGGGCATTTGCCTTTGCACGCTGCCGGCCTGTGCCCGCCTGGGTTCGATCCCCGGCATCCCATATGGTCCCCTGAGCACCGCCAGGAGTAATTCCTGAGTGCAGAGCCAGGAGTAACCCCTGAGCATTGCCAGGTGTGACCCAAAAAAGCCAAAAAAAAAAAATCAGCCTGGCACATGGAGAGAGAAGAGGGAGACCCCAGTTTATTTGTTCATGTGGATTTCACCTGGTTATCTCCAAAAGGGCCAGCACATAGTTCATCCAGAGCTTTCTGTGCAAGTTACGAAAGGTCATATGCAGTATTTGCGGGCACATATAAAGAATGGTAAAAATCAGTAATTAACACGATATGTTTTATGTGCTATATGGCCTTTTCTAATTGTTTCTAGGGCCCCTGTTCCTGTCCAAACCGCCTGATTAGACTTGTTCACTTGCTCTGTTGTCACAGCTGTGTGTTCTGTGACCTATTCCTCTTGGCACTGTTCTTCAAATGGGTCACTCAGAGGTCTTTTAATGTTTCTGCTTCACCAGACGTATGAGCATAACAGGGGATGCTAGTAGCATATGTTGTAGCAAGTGTAACAACAATAGGTGAACAGGTGTAACGGGCGTTCGGCTAATCAAGCACAGTGAGACAGTCCAGGCGGGAAACAAGGCTGTCTTCATTACAGCAGTGGAACAGGCGGTGGGTCTCGCTAGGCCAGCACTTCAGCTGCACTAGAGCGCAGCTAAGGGGTCCAAGAGCCTATTTTTATAAGGCTTTACTGCAAACTCATTACTTTTTTTAAACTCATCATTTCTTTGCTTCATGCTAAGCAATGTGGGGACACACGCATATGACAACATCTTATCAGTATGGGTTCAGAGAGTTTACTAAACTCAGCTTTTTCTTAGAGTGGAACAGGGAAGTTCATCCCAAGTGCAGACAGGGTGGGCACTTTTTTTAAAATCTTTCCACCCAAAGCAAAATCATCTCTTTAAAGTACATTGTATACAATAGCCAAGGCCAGGAAAACATGGATCAGGAGGTCTTGTCAATAGGTGGAATCAACTGCAAGTGTGTGGGAGTCAGAGGTTAGGTTAGACAGGGAAGGGAACAGTGTGCTAATAATCGTTGAAAATGATAATACCAGCCTTAGAACTGAGCATCGAAAGAAGGCAGAAGGATAGACATGATAACCTCTAAATGCTTGTATTGCAAGCCACA
>JAJIBD010016304.1:0-22308 GCA_021461705.1 Cryptotis parvus | reverse complement strand
TTTATCAGGGTTTTCATAGTATTTATAAGGGTTTATTTTTTATATTTAGATACTTTTCTTTGGTTAGTGTAAGTTTCTTTTTCATGGTCCCTATCGATTTTCCAGAGTTGGAGCCCCACTGTTTGTGAGCTCTTTAGCGGGGGTGGGCTAGTGGGACTAGTAGGACTGCCAGAGCTGTATCAGAATGGCAAGATTCTGAGACGTGCAGATGTGGATGTTCTGAATGCCACACCCAGAACTTGACTGCGTCTCAGCAGCAAGAATAGAGTGCCTGAGAAGGATGAGGAGGGAATGCAGAGAAGAGCCCTTCACATGTTTGCTTTCATTCTGGAGGGGGACTACAGCCTGTAGCTTACAGCAGGCATGAAGGTGGTAGTGAGGTTTGCTGTCTCCTGTGGTAAAGATTTTTTTCTATTATTTATTTATTTGTTTGTTTGTTTGTTTGTTTGATTTTTCACTTACTCCCGGCAATTCTCAGGGGTTGCTCCTGAGTCTGACTCAGGAATTACTCCTGGCAGTGCTCAGGAGACCATATGGGATGCCGGGGGACCTAACCCAGGTCGTCCGCATGTAAGGCAAATGCCCTATCCGCTGTGCTATTGCTTCGGGCCCAACTGTGGTAAAGTTTCATTCTGAAGATCTAAGTGTATACCGAGGAAGGTGTAAGAATGGCAGGAGCAGCTGCAGGTATGGGCCTGTTCTCCGTGTTGATGTGTTGGTAGCCTACTCTGTGGGCGTGACTCAGTGGATCCTGAGCAGTAAGGCCTCAGAGTGAATAGACTTGTTCTGAATAACCAAATTTGTGGCTGATTTGTTATAGCAGCACCTAACTTCTTGGTAGCCAAATCTGTGCTGGTTTCTTGTGACAGCCAGGCTCATTTGGTGTACTAGTATGGTTTATAAGACACTTTAATTAGCCATCGAAAACAATATTTCACATACACATTTGGTCTTCATCTATGATATATGTTATAATCAAAGCTTGCTTAGCCAAAAACACTGAGACATAGGTTAGGCAGAAAAATAAGGAGGTCTTTATACCTGCTGCTCAGGCCAGGGACCACAGGTAGACAAAGCCCCTGAAGCTGGTGGCTGGGGATCGGGAGCCCAAGAGCACTCATCGTGCATCTGAGGGCATGAGACACACGTGCACTCTTCAGCACCAAGTACAGAAATGACGAGGGGGCTGCGTCACGACACCCAGCACAGACACAACACTGGGTTACAGTACAGCCGGCAGATCTTAAGGATTACAATCATGGTTACATGGAGAGAAATCGGGCAAGGTCATTTCCCTGAAATCAGAGGGCTAGGTGGTTTTGCAGTTAACAGCATGTACAGGTATATTCTGAATCACACATTACAAGTCACCAAAGCTTTTGAGTTTCCTAAGTTTATCACCGAGAATGATAGAGGTGATGGGTGATATCACTGAGAGTGACAGAGGTGTCTCTTATGTGTGTGAAGTTACTTTTGGAGAGCACCTGAAGACAAGCACCAACTGCCTGAAGAAACTGGCTGGAAGTGAGAGGTTAGAACCTGCTTTCCCCCACTAGACTTTCAGGGAGGGGACAAGTGTGGAGATGAGTTCTGACTGCCAGTGCCCGAGACTTAATCAGCCATGTCATCATAGTGGAGCCCAACAAGAACTCAGAAAGGAGCAAAGAGCAAGGCAAGAGGCAGAACACATGTCATTGACTAAGAGTATGTAAGCAAACCTTGTGAGCCAGAATTTACTCAGCTGTAAGGAAGGCAGGGAGATGTGTTGCCTTGTGTCTAAGCCCAACTCAGTTATGTGAGAAGAGAACAGAGACGGGGAATCCAGCTAATAAAGTGCCACATCCAGCTTATGGGATTTCTTTCTCTTACTTTGTATCAACTAGTGCTCCTGTCCTGAGAGGAAAGAGAGACAGAGACAGACAGAGACAGAGAGAGACTGAGACTCAGAACAGATCTGTAGGCCTTGCGTTCATGAACAGTGTAATAGCAGAGATCAGGGGATCACGTTCTTTGAGGGGAGGGACTTGAGTCATCCCTGGCATTGCTCAGGGGTTATTTCTGGCTCTGGAAACTTGCTTGGTCCACATGCAGGACACCAATTCCAACTGGGATTGAATCTCCTGAAGGACATCTCAGCCAACAAGGCAACAAGGGCTGGTGGTGTGTGACAGGTCTCCTTCCTACTAGCTTTCCTGGCCTCTGCCGGCAGAACCCCCACAGCATTCCACACAGTGCCTCAGAGGAGCTCCAGCTCAGCCAAGCTCTGAGCCCACTATGCTAACTCGCCTTTGCTTTTTGTCAAGATTAGCAGTTTGCCCCCACTCCCCTTCTCTCTGTGAGGGTTGTTGCAGTGACTGGTGGTGGTACACAGGCTTGGTAGTCGTGTTCACACTTTTGGTTGTGGTACTTACTAGGCATCACACATCAGGTTATGAACACACACTGGTCGTGGAACTCATGCTCTGTTGGTTTTGGTGCTTGCCATGTGCTGCCTGGAGTTGTAGCTGTGATTACAGTACTCCGAACACTCCAGTCTCAGTGCAGCCAGATATGGCTTACAACTTCAGGGACCCCAAAGAGCAGGGCTGCCAGGCTCACTCTCAGTGCATGTGGGCTCCCTGGGGTATCGACTCTTGGTGTCACACTTCTCACACAAGCACAGGCAGTTGAGCCACTGAGTCATCTCCCAGCCCCTGGATAAGTCACTCACTGACTCTTCTTCCATCCCGGTCACACTTCCGGTGCTGTCCCAGTCAGGACCCGCTCTCAAATGATCTACTGCACCAGAAGCCTTTCTTGGACTCCGTCTGTTACAATCCTCTCCCCATTCTTCCCAAGCTGAAGTAGTAAAGCTGTAAACACCTCTTTTTCCTTTAGATTTATGAGCATGGAACCCAGAACTCTGGGTGGCCTGACGTCTACAGCCTGAGTCTGAAAGCATGAAATCAAAAAATAGACCAACAGCCTCTGAGACACAGACGATGCAGATGCTCTGAGCAGCTGCCGCCAGGTCAGCTCAACATCTTCTTTGCCTTAACCTCATCATCCGTTTGTAGCAGAAGCTTGGGCTGGTTTTGAAGTGGGCTTTTCCTTTTGTAATCAAGAGTGCTGGTAGGATGTTTCCTTCCTGTCTTTTTTCCCCCTCTTTTTATCTATAATATGATACAAAAAATAGGTTTAATGCCCTTCCCTCCCCAATAAACATAACTCTACAATAGAATAAAGTTCTAATGGGGGAAACATGCCGGGAGATGACCTTGATGGTATCACCTTGAATAGCCCATGCAGGGGCACAGTCCACCTCTCTGTAGTATCAGTGAAACCAGGCCTGTGGGAAACAATGGGCTCACTGAGCCATGAGTGCGCAGGCAATCACACTCCCAAATGCTCCCCCAGTGTGATCGGCAGAGGGGCTTTCCTTTGTCAGTCCCACCAATCACACAGACTCCAAGAATGGCTGGGATGGAGCAACTCATTTGGCCCTAAAGCTGTGCCCAGGTTAATGACTTGGAAAAACATGTCATCATCCTTGTAATCTGCAGAAACCAGAGGGCTCTGAATCACACATTGTCACTGCAGAGGGGAGAGTCACAAATCCCACACATTTCAGCCGTGTTTGCATTATTTCTCACAACTGTTTAATTAAGTCCTGTGTAAACAGCTGGGCTTATTTGTTTGGTCCTAATAGTTGTAAATTTTGGATATTGTGTACACTGACAATTTCAAATATTTGTATTTACCAAGTAATAGTCTTTCTGCAAAAAAATTCCTTTATGCTAAAGCTAGTTTGGCCTTTATGGGAAACATACTGTGGCTTTTTGTTCCCATGGCACTTTTTATAGCCAGAGGTAGTCACAGATTGCTGGGCATCGTTGGGAAGAGAGATGGGAAATAAACCACAAAGCTGGGGTCACATCTTCCCTATCCAGCTGCCTCCAGTGGCTCCAAGGCAGACATTTATATATATATGTATATATATGTATATATGTGTGTATATATATATACACATATATATGTATATATATTATATATATAATAAAATGTAACCTATTTTCAAAAATGTGCAATTCCTTTAAATAATAATTCTGTGTTTGGGTTCTTACTCTAAAAAGTCCAAATTAGAGATGTGGTCAAACTATGTTGAGATAAATATAGACAATTCCTTTAAATAATAATAATCTTACTCTAAGATCCCAAATTAGAGATGTGAGCAAACTATGAATTGATAAATATAGGCATATAATAGCTATAGCTGTATAGTTATTATAGATCTACATTTATAAAAACAATAGCTGTATAAAAGATATAAAAGTAATAGATGTAGTATTTGGTTAAGTGTTAGAAATAATAAATTAACATGTAATAATTTTTTTTTTTTTGCTTTTTGGGTCACACCCAGCAATGCTCAGGGGTTACTCCTGGCTCTGCACTCAGGAATCACTCCTGGCGGTGCTCAGGGGACCATATGGGATGCCGGGGATCGAACCCGGGCTGGCATGGGCCGGCCGCGTGCAAGGCAAGCGCCCTACCCTCTGGACTATCACTCTGGCCCCATAACATGTAACAATTTTTCACTTAAATTGTAGAATTCTCATATTATGTAAAACTGCAACAATTCAAAGTGGTAAGGTGTGGGATGGGCTTCAGGGACAATGATAAAACACAAACTATATGCATTCAAAGCCCTCAGTTTTTATCACTGGCACCAGATAACCTCCTAACATTTTAAGTTGTGATATCCCCCAAAAATAAATAGACAAAATTATGCTATAAATTGTAAATCAGTGGGACAGAGCTATATCAACAATATTAGTTTAAAAGGTAGGCTGCGGAGCCCGCTGGCGATGGGGATCCCGAGGAGGGCAGATGGGTTTTGGGTGTTGGCCCATCGCCTCTGGGGGTCCCAGGCAAGCAGCCGGATGAAACTTCGCCCATCACACTAGCCACCATTTTCGCTGTCTGGATGCTGGGAAACTGCCTCATGACCAGATCAACAGAGCAAAACCAGTTCGAGCCCAGGTAGGCGGCTCCCAGAAGCGGGAATCACTGGGAATTCGTCAGATGGAGTCAGGGTTCGGCCATTCTCCTCTCCATTCTGTCGAGCCTGCTGGCCCCGCCCAGGAGCTGCCCATGGGCCAGCATGTAGAAGCTTCACAAGCGGCTGGGGAGGCTGGAACTTCGGCTCGCGGGAGCCCAGCTGGACGATGGGATCCCGAGGAGGGCAGATGGGTTTTGGGTGTTGGCCCATCGCCTCTGGGGGTCCCGGAAGCAGCCGGATGAAACTTCGCCCATCACACTAGCCACCATTTTCGCTGTCCAGACGCTGGGAAACTGCCTCACGCCCAGATCAACAGAGCAAAACCAGTTTAAGCCCAGGTTGTGGGGCCGCTTGCGCCATGCGGTCCACTAAAATAGTGAAACAGTAATGTCTTTTAATGTATTGTATTCCACGAAGAGCAGGAAAGTTTGGTGGGAAAGAGATATAAAGAGGAAAGAAATGACATACAGAATCTGCCAAGTAGTTGAGGGTGCGGGAGGGGAGGGAGGTGGGGACATTGGTGATGGGAGATGGGTTTGGGTGGAGGGATGCGTGTTGGAACACTGTGGAGCCAAGACTCTGCATGAGCATCTTTCAATTGTATGTCTGAAATGGTGTAATAATATTTGGGGAAATAATAAAATTAAATTAAAAATAAATAAATAAATAAAATAAAAAGAAAAAAAATTTAAGACAAAAAAAAACTAAAAGGTAGGTTGCAAGAGACTGAATACCATGTCTCAGTGCTTTACGTTGGGTACCTGCTGGGGTCCCCAACGATATCAGAATCGAGAGTTCCCTTCTACCTTCTTCTACCTCTGAAGCCAGCAGGTAATTGATGAAAACTCAGGAGTCCAGCACAGTTTTAAAAGGCTTTACTCTTACAGGTTGTAGTATACAATCCAGTAACAGGAAAACCTCAGACTTCAGGTTCCTGGCTGGGCCCCAGCCATGTGTAGGTTTAGAATCCTAGGCCAAGATGGCCACTACCACATGCTAAAGCCCAACAGGGAAGAGAATGGAGAAAAGGAGAGAAGAGACAGAGAGCAAAGAGAAGCCAAAATAGCCAAAAAGCCCTTTCTCCTTTCTCCTAGCTTATTTTATAGATAGGAACCTGCCAAATCCTTCCAGCCCAGCCCATTGTGGGCTGGGCTATCTAGGAGATGAAGCCAGGTAAGTGACCCTATTGAAATGTAGATCTTCAGGTGGGGCCCTATGACTCAAGCTTTACAAATGCCAGAGCTGACTCCCTGAGATAAAAAAATCTCCCTAGCACAGTGGGGAGGGCTGCATCTCTGAACCAGAAAGCAGTTCAGAATGTAATTTGTAGAAAATGGCATTAATACTTCTTACCATGAATATATACCCAGCTGATTCCAGACTCTAGATCCCACTAAGGTCCAAACTCTGTCAGAATAATTCACTTTGGCATTACCTTTAGAATCAGAGACACATCAGTTTGCCTGAAGGTGCACTGGCATGTCTCTTCGAACTAGGAGAGAACTGATTACATTATGGTTGATCCAACGTGGTCAAGTATTCTTGGAATGTCGGGGAACACCGCTGGGGTCCCCGACAGTGTCAGGACAGAGGTTGTCTTCTACCTCCGAGGACGCCGGGAGAACAGATGAAAACTCACGAGTCGGTGCAGTTCAAAAATGGTTTTTAATAGTACAAAAACTCTTCCACAGCACTCCAATATAATGAACAAACTTTAGCTCTGGTCCGAACTTAGACCATACAAAAGAGCCTAAGTCTCCCACCAAAGAGAGAGAGGATCTCACCCGATCTGAGTCCTACCCAGAAGAAGGAGCAAAAGGCCAAAAGCCAAAAGCCAAAAGCCAAAAGCTGCAGGGAGCCAAAAGCTGAAGGCTGAGGAACCAAAAGGCAAAAGGTGAAGGGGCCTCAAGTCAGCCCCCTTATATACACCCAAGTAATCTGATTGGGAGGTTGTCATGTCAACAAAGAACCCTACACAGAGTGTAGTGCCACACCCTATTGCAGGTATAAACAAAGGTTATGCCAAGGACTAAGGAGATTATCTCTTATGTAAAACACTGGAGAGAGAGAGGGCTGATATAAAGTAATACATCTTAACTTCATGAGCTTCATGTAATCTAGATGGTACCCACAAGGTCCTTCTTATTATTATCTGCACCAGGGTGATTCTGAGTATCTTGTTCTCGTGTACTGAAAGGGTCATACTCGCCTGCTTAGAGAAAACTAGTATGATCCTTCCTATAGTCTTCCTATAGTCTCAACATAGCCAGGGTGGTAGTCTCCTGGTAAATTCTAACTGTCCCACGCTGGGTGCAGTGGGTATGAAGAGGAGCTGTGCCCAATCTAGAAAACATAGAAGTCTTAGTAGATGTATAAGTCAGAAGTTATTCAATCAAGGTGACTTCTGTAACTGCCACACCCTCTAGCAGTGTTTACATAGAAGAGAAGTCTCATTAGAATGAATCTTGACTTAAGTAGATTAAGCTGGGAGTGGGCAAAACAACAAAACTCCCAGAATAGCTAAACCTGTACTCCAACATTGGAATATCTACAAGTATATCCTTAGCAGGGACCCATGGGAGCAGGAAGAGTATTGAACTTGGGGTAGCAAGATTCATAATGTTCACGTTAAAAAATATTTATGCCATATGAAATTATTAAATCAACCCAATTCTTCCAAGCTCCCATTGTGTCTGCTCCAGAGATTCCCTAAAGGCAAGGAGTAGCTCTTCACACAAGCTAAGTGTAGCCAGAGCCTAAGGCTCAGTAGGGCGGTCACCCAACAGTTTTAGAAACTATATCTCTAGACTCGCTGGACTAGAGTCATTAACGATTGGATCCCACGAGATGTCAAAAGATCACGTGGCCGCCCACCTATAAGATGGTCAGACTTCTTTGTCAAGACCCTGAAGGAATGGTTTGAGGCTTTTCATATTCCTGAATCAACCAGATGCCATTGGGCTACATTGGCACGTTATAGGGTCCAATGGAAATGTTACTGGTGCCCACTCGAGCAAATCGATGAATAACGGGATTCAAGTGATCAAGTGATCTTTAGACTCATGAAAGTCAGAAGGCTGGGCTGAGGACATAGCTCAAGGGCTGGAGCACATGCTTTGTATGTGGGAACATGCGTTCAGTCCCAAACAGCGTGATCTCTGAGTACCAACAGGGGTGATGACTCCTGAGCAATGAGTGGGCAGTCATTTCTGAGCACCAGTGTTGTGGCACCCAAAGAAAAGTTAGAAGGCCTTACATTAAAATGTTAATGTGATTTTGAAGGCTGATAGAACTATATATTTTACATTTTTCTTTGACCTTTTCTAAATTTTATATAATCAACTTTTTATAAACTGAAAAATAAAATTAATAAGATAAAATAATATGGTTTAAAGAATAGAGTAGGGTAACATGAAATCAAGAGCTTGTTCTTTTACTTTAAGTCATTCATTCAAAATAGCAACTGCTGAATATAGTTGTGTTTAAATAGAAAAACAGAGGCTTATAGAAATGTGCCTCTGTGCCTTTGATGAATTGGCAATTTAGGACAGCACTGGCCAACAGAATTTTCTTAAAGGAAAGGAAGTTCTTCGCACTGTTCAATGAAAATAGCTGTTTGTCTAAGAATATGATTAGTGAATAATTTTTATACTCAGTTTAAATATAAGTAACCACACATGCAGCTATTTCTGTAATGATGGCTGTAATAGAAAAGCCATATCTAGAAATTATTATAATGTAGTAGGTGCTAGAGAATCACATAGAATGAGATAACCCACTCAGATTACAAACAAAAACAGAAATAAAACCTGAGAGGAGATATCTGTATGGTAACAAGTCTAAAAGTATAGTAAAATAGTCAGAAGGGAAGAAAAAATTCACCTGCATGGGACAGACAGAGTGGAATTGCAGTCTAGAGAGGGCTTGTGTTGTAGTGCCTCTAAGCGAATGGGGTCAATTGCAGTGGCGTCTTTCCAACCCACTAGAGCTACCTTACAGCCTGGGGTTCTCTTACACCTTGAGCTGCTACTGGCTCTCCCTGTGCCCAGACACTCACGAGGCGCCCAGGAGGGATGGCGGGTTCTAGCCCTGGCCCGCCACTCCAGCAGAGCCTTGCAACAATCCAGGCGAACCCCCCCAACCCCCATGAGGGCCTCTATTTTCCACATCCGGACTTCCCTCTCATCAGAACTCTACCCAGCAGACCAGCCTATCACCGCCCCGTCAATAAATGCTGGATTTAGAGATGACTACAAGAGTATGCTACCTGCACGGCAGAGCCTGGCAAGCTACCCGTGTCGTATTTGATATGCCAAATACCAGTAACAATTTTAGACCTCATTCCCATGACCTGATGGAATGGTTCATGGCTCTTTATGTTCCTGGAGCAAGCAGGTGCCCTTCGGCTCTACTAGCATGAGACAGGACATATGGAGATGTTACTGGTGCCCGCTCGAGCCAATCGATGATAAACGGGAAGGCAGTGACAGTGATACAGTGATTTTTTTTTTTTTTTTGGGTCACACCCGGCAATGCTCAGGGGTTTCTCCTGGCTCTGCACTCAGGAATTACTCCTGGCGGTTACTCCTTGTTTTTAATCAGCTGAACCTGGATCTAAACTCTTGAGTTACATCTTAATTCTAAGACCCTATTTTTCATTGGGTCACTTTGGTCCCACCAGAAAGATGTTTAGACTGAAAATAGAAACATTTTGAGACGAATTGTACCCAAGATGTGAAAAGATATCTTGGGTCACTCATAAATCTAACAGTGACATCCCAGGAGACAGCCACCATCAAGAATTAACTTGCCATTATCTGTCTAAAATGGTAAATTAAATTTATCAGACTCTTCCAGGTCTCATCCTGTATGGAATGTTCAGATGACTGGAGCCAACAGTAGCATATTTGGTATCAGTTGCATGGATCCCCAGATCTGATTTATAAGGGTAATTCTCCAAGTGACAAAACTCATAACATCCTAATATATATTTGTACTGCCTGGCTGTTGCTGCTGTGAAGGGCTTTCGGTTGTCAAGGTCCCACTTCCCAGACGTTTGTCCCTCATCATTTCACTTCATGAACCTGTTCAGGCTCAACTTAATCGCCTTGGTTAACTCTATCAACTATGTGTACAGTGTGAAGCTTTCCAGCATCCGTTCTGCTCTACTTGTGGGAGTCCTGGTAGGTTTTCATACCTCCCCCCCCTCTCCCCCCGCAATGTCCCTCCACTAACTAGGACAGCAGAAGGCGGCCAGGGAAAAAAAGGAACATTCAAGAAAAAAAGAGGGAATCTTCTATACTAATATTCATAAGACTTCTCTCTCAGTTGAGGGCTGGGAATTTTGAGCAGATAAAGAGAAGCACAAAAGATTAATTCTGAAATGAGCTTACTAAATCTTCAGTAAAACAACCAACAAAACAAGGCTGCCAAAGGAATGGTCAAAAAGGAACAGAAGAAAAAGTGAAAAGTATCACTATTTGTCGGGAGCTCTGCCGGGGGTCCCCGACAGTGTCGGGAAGCGAGTTCCCTTCTACTTCCTGAAGCCGGCGAGGAATGGATGAAAACTCAGGAATCCGATGCAGTTTTAAAAGGCTTTACTTATCACAGGTTCAGGCATACAAATCAGCAAAAGGAGAAGCCCGGTGCTTAGGATTCCAGGCTAGACCCCCAGCCACGTGTAGGCCAAGATGGCGGCCATCACGTGTAAAGGCCCTGTAAAAGGAGAAGAAGACAAGACTCCCAAGAAGGGTGAGCGCTCACAAAGAGAGAGCACCAAAAAAGAAGCACGAGAGAGGAAACAGGCTGGTTTTATACCCCTGCCACTCAGACCTTTCTCCCACTGTTATGGAAAGCAGGGAGGGTCAAATGCCCTTAGGTGATTCCTCCCTGCACCTCACCTAGGCCGTTTTGTATGCTAATGTTTTGAGCCAAGATCTGCCTGGAAATGCCTTTATAGGGTAGAGAAGGGGGTTTCTGAGATGGCACGTCTCTGTACCAAAGACTAATACTAATGCCAGTTAAATATTTCTCCAAGCCTTCACAAGTCTCTTCTACTTCATTGTAGTTTTGTATTTTAGTTGCCTTTGAGTATATCAGGGAGCCATGCTTGTTTGCTTGGAAGCAAACAGCATTTCTCTCTGGTCTAATTACTTAGGGGTCATACGTGGCCAGGCTAATATGCTGGTAAGATCTAGCTAGTCCCACGATGATTGTGGTAGCTTGGGAGAATATTTATACCAGCTAGTACAGCATACATGGTCAGATAAACTGCCACATTTAGACTACCCCCTTATCTACGAAGTGATTTGCAGGCGGCAATTCAGAGCAGATGCAGCGGCCCTTAGAGGAGTCCTGCAACAACTATTGTCATTATAGAAAAAATAGGAGGGGCTGGAGCAATAGAACAGGGGGTAGGGTGTTTGCCTTGCGAGTGGCTGACCCAGGTTCGATCCCTGGTATCCCATATTGTCAGGGACCACTGAGGTCCCCAACAATACTGGGAAATGAGTTGCCTTCTATCTCCAAAGCCGGTGGGAATGGATGAAAAAATCAGGAATTCGGTGCAGTTTTAAAAGACTTTACTATCACAGGTTCTGATATACAATCCAAGAACATGAAAAACCCCAGACTCTGGGTTCCCAGCTGGGCCCCAGCCACGTGTAGGCCAAGATGGCTGCCACCACATGTTGAACGGGAGAGGATGGAGAGAGGAAAATGCCAAGGGAAGTCAAAATGGCATAAAGGCCCCTTCTTCTTTTCCTAGCTTCTTTATAGACAGAAGCTCTCCAAAATCTTCCAGCCTAGCCCATAGTGGGTTGGGATATCTAGAGATGAAGCCAGGTAAATGACCCTTTGAAATGTAGATCTTCAGGTGGGTCTTTGGCTCAAGTTTCATAAAAGCCAGAGCTGATTTCCAGAGGCAAAATCTCCCTAGCAGAGAGAGGAGGGGGCTGCATCTCTGAACCAGAAAGCAGTTCAGAATGTAATTTGTAGGAAATGGCATTAATACTTTTTACCATGAATATATAGCTAGCAGATGCCAGACTCTGGATCCCTCTAAGGTCCAAAATCCATCAGAATAATTCACTTTGGCATTACCTTTAGAGTCAGAGACACGTTAGCTTGCCCAAAGGCGCACTGGCATGTCTTTGAACTAGAATTGATTACATTATGGTTGATCCAACATGGCGAAGTACTCTTGAGATATCTACATGTATGTCCCATGCAGGGACCCATGGGAACAGAATATTGATCTGGGGCAAGTGAGATTCATGATAAAAATATTTATGCTGTATAAAATTATGAAATCAGTCCAATTCTGCCCGAACTCCATTGTGTCTGCTCGGAGATTCCCCAAAGGCAGGGACCAGCTCTCCACATAAGCTAAGTGTAGCTGAAGTCTAAGGTTCAGTAGGGTGTGTCACCCAACACCATATGGTCCCCAGCAGTGCCAGGAGTAACCCCTGAGCATTGCTGGGTGTGATGCAAAAAGCAAAAAAAAAAAAAAAAAAGAAAAAAAAATAGGAATCAAAACTTTTTCAGTTTAGGGGCCAGAGTGATAGCACAGCTGGCAGGGCATTTACCTTGCATGTGACCCACCTGGGTTCGATCCCCAGCATCCCATATGGTCCCCTGAGCACTTACAAGAGTAATTATTGAGTGCAGAGCCAGGAGTAACCCCTGAGCATTGCTGGGTGTGACCCAAAAAGATGAAAGAGAAACCCAACTTTTCAGGGTAGTGTAATTTTAGTTTCAATTACTTTCAAGTTCATGTAGTCTGAGAGTGGGGGAGGGAGCAGAGCACCCAAGACTGAGTTCTCGACTCAAGTTTGAGTTCTCTGAAGGTCTCCATTAGGCCCATCCCAGCAGAACTAGGAGATTGAAACATCAGGTTTCAGAAAGGAGGACCTGTCCAGTACTCACAGCCCAGAGCCCCAATTCCTTTTGTTCTCTGAGCTCTACTCCTCAGAGAAAGACTGTAGATACAGAATCCTTCCTATAGAAAAGGAGCCATATGCTTACAAGATAGTAGGTTCTAGACAATTATTTTCTTCATAAATTGCATACATTTTAATATAAATGTATAACTGCATCAATCGTTTTTTATTGAATCACTGTGAGATACACAGGTACAAATTGTTCATGAATGGGTTTCAATTGGACCATGTTCCAACACCCATCCCTTCACCAGTCACATTGCCTACCACCAATGTTCCCCTTTTCCCAGCACTCTCTCTCTCCCGTGCAGCCCTCATTTTCCTTTCTCTCTCTCTCTCCCTCTCCCTCCCTCCCTCCCTCTCTCTCTCTCTCTCTCTCTTTCTCTCTCTCTCTCCTTTAAGGCACTGTGGTTTACAATACTGTTACTGTAAGGGTATCATGCGTGTCACTTTGCCATTTGTCAGTGCTCTGTTCTTGTCTAGAGTAATCATTTCCTACCATGGGGCAAGCTTCCTACCATGGACCAGTCCTCCTTGCTCTTGTTTCTACTGTCTTTGGGTATTATTCACATACTATGTTTTTTTTAAATTTTTGTTTAAGCTTTTTTGGGTCACACCCAGTGATGCTCAGAGAATACTCTGTGCTCAGGAATTACTCCTGGCCATGCTCAGGGGATCATATGGGATGCCAGGGGATCAAACCCAGGTTAGCCATGTGCAAGGCAAAAAACTCTACCCACTGTATTATTGCTCTGGTCCCGCTAGGGGTTTTTTTAAATAAAAAAATTATATCCCACAGGGGTTGAGCAATAGCATGCACAGTGGATAGGGCGTTGCCTTGCTCATGGCTGACCTGGGGCACGGCTGACCGGTTCGATTCTCAGCATCTCATCTGGTCCCCTGAGTATTGCCAGGAACAATTCCTGAGTGCAGAGCCAGGAGTAACCTCTGAGCATCACTGGGTGTGACCCCAAAATAAAAAATTCCACAAATAAGATCAAGCATTCTACAATCAGTTTTTAGAAGTAGTCTCCCCACCCCCGCTGCTTGTTCTCTTTCTCCTTTCTCTCTCCACTTTCTTCAGTGTCCACATTGCTTACCAGTAACCTTAGGGTATCACCTAACCTGTGTGGTTCCACATCTCACAGATACACACACACACACACACACACACACACACACGCTCACGCTCACACACAATGCATACAAATATACTTTCATGCATCTGGCTTTTCTTATTTGATACACCAAGGAATGTATGGGCCATCTACTTAGTTCTAATGTGTATTTTTAATGCCACAGATCAAACCCAGGATCTCACACATATGAAGTATCTTTTGCTATTGAACCACATCCTCAGACCAACATTTCCCCTAGGCTTTCTCCTTATCAGTTATTCTACAGTAGACATTCTTTTTAAAAGAGCTTTATTTGAGTCACCAAGATTTATAATACTGCTAATATAGGCTTTAACATGCACAATCCAACCCTCCCCATGTGTCCAATTTCCTGCACCATTGTTCCAGAAGTCCCCCATTACATTGTCCCCTACTGTAAACATTCTTTTCCCTTGCTCTGCTGTTTTTGGGGCTAACTTCCTAAGACTCGGTGAAAGGTATTATTTATTCGCCCCCAACACTCCTTTTCAAAGAAGAGATACTGCAGCAATTTCATATTTGTTCATTGACCTTGAACACTTATTTTCCTCCCTGGACTTGTATTCTTATTGGCAGAGTATGCTTGTGGGACTACAGATGACCTTGAACGTCCTTTGCAGCTTATTCTAAATTCTCTGCATCTGCGCCTGTGCCCACTGCCCTGTATTTTGCTGCAGTGAAACGAGAACCATCCCTGCTGCTGACTCAGGAGCCAGCGTCCTGTCCGTCTGAGCCTTGGGATGAGGGACCTACATTTTGCACTCATACTGGTTACTCAGCTGAATTCCCAGGACAGACTCCCTGCAAATGCACTGTGGGAGGAAAGCCTGCTCGGACATTTTCCTTCCAGACACCCAGGGTTCAGAGGAGAATCAGACAGGGAAGATGAATACAAAGCTCTAAACATCTGCTCTTTGTGTTGAGATTTGCCTTGATCTGAAGCAAAAGTGTCCCAGGACACACTCAGAGCAGCGCCTCTTTCTCAGAGCACTTTTCCAGGGAAACTTTCAATTTCCTTTTATTGGAAAAGCTGATGGTTGAAACTCCATGATTGTGCAGCCCAAGAGTGAGCACTTTGGCACCATAATCAGTTTCTGAGGCAGGTTTTCTATTTGGTGTGTCTCTAGGGCAGGAAACCTTGGGACTAGAACCGGGAAGAACTGTTTGATTTGCTGCAACTGAGACTCAAACAAATGATTTGTCTAGACTGAACAATAACAATCCGTTTTAAAAGCAGAGCTGGGCCCAGTCTGGGCAGGTTATTTTCTCATTTAATCCTTGAAGTAACTGACTATTCTTTTTATCCTCTCATGCAGAGCAAGAATTTCGCCCCAAGGTCACTGCTGGGAGACAGCATTCGCAGAACCGGCGTTTGTCAGCCCAGAACACCGCAGTGGAGTCAGGCAGTTGTAAGCCCGTGGGAGAAAAATACCGCACGCTTCTGGACTGCCTTGGCAATGTCCCCGGAAGCCCCTTTGGGCCCTGGCATCCATTGTCTTTGGAAACTTGAGGTGTCGGGGCGCGGCTCCCCTATCAATCACTCGAACACAGACACAGGGGCGTTCATGTATGTCACGATGAAGCACAGCCCAGGAAACGCTGCTCCGAACCCCATTGGACTCTGCTTGCTGGTCTCACGCAAGTTCTTGGGCTAGATGTCAAATGGGCAGCAATTGTTTCTCCCCGCTGCCCTCTGTGAGAGAAAGCCTCTGGCACACGCAGAGCAGGCGGCTCCCTGCCGGGCGAGGGGCGTTTGAACTCGCACCCTGTCCCTTCCTTACCAAGGGCCCCTTTCTGCAGGCCTTCTCTAACCTGTGTTCAGCTCTGGTCCTAGTGGGGTCAGGGCTGACACCCCTTCCACCCCCACTGTCGGATGCACACCGGCTTTCATGCAAAGCTATTCGTTTGCTAATCTGCAAGGAGGGAGGGGGCCATAAGATGATCGAGGGCAAAAATCAATTACTATTTTTCATCTTTGACAAAGTAATTAAGGCCGCAGTGACTGGCTAATTCCGACTGAACGGGCTTGCGGTGATGGATGCGGATTTACGGCCGCGGCTGCGGCGGCGTTGGTGCTCGGACTCGATTATCGCCGCAAACAGGCGGCCGCGGGCGGGGCTGCAGGCGGGACGGTTTGCTGCACCTTTCAAGCTCTTTTCTTTCTGTCTCCTGGAATACCGACGCTCTGTCCTCAGCGCTTCCCACGCTGACACACGCCCAGACGCTCGACGAGCAGCCCTGGTCGGGCCGGCTGCGGCCCCGCGCACGCGGTCTCCCAACCCGCCACTCGCCCCCGCCTGCTGCTCCAGCCCCAGGCCCTCCCGCTGTCTTCCTGCGGCCCCTCCTTTCTAGAATCTTGCGGCGGGAAGCGAGGGGAGCCAAGTCAGCGCCCCCACCGGCCTCTGCACACACCCCTCCCCGCAGCTCTGCTTGGCGCGTCACCACCTCTCCTGCCTCACGCGGGGCCCTAAGGACGCACTTGGCCCTGCAGGCCCGAAGTGGAAACGTCAGCCCTGAGAGAGGGCGGGGACCGCGTGGCGTCCCTGGAGCCCAGGGCTCCGACGGGCCAGCCGCACCCCCGCCGCCTCTGGCGCCGCTCTAGCTGCTCGCGGTCCGGAACGTCGGTGCTCGCGCACTCACGCTCCGCTCCTGGGCCCGCCCGCGGCCCTCGGTGGGGGCGGCGCGGTGCAGATCGCTGCAGTGGCCCGGAGCTTTGGGAAGTCGTGACTCGCTCCTGGAAGTCTGCCCGGGGTCCGCAGAGGGGGGCCTACCCGGGCTGGGGCGCGGAGGTCTGGGGCTGGCTGCCCTTTTCAAGTCTGGCGGTCCTGGCTCGATTTGTGGGAAACGAAGGGTCCTTACGGGAAAAGCGCTCGAGCGAGTCCCCTCACCGCTCCCCTCTCCGGATTCGCTCCCTAAGACCCTCCCCCGGGCCTCCCTCCAGCCTCCTCCCATCTCGCCTGGTTTCCCTCGGAGCAGGCTGCCTGGGGGCGACAGGACCCCCGAGTTAGACACGAAGAGCCATTAAGAGAGCCCTCGGTTTCCCCAATTTGGGGAGTTTTCCGGAGGTGGTTAAAGTGGGACAATTCATGGAAAGTTCTTGCAGATGGTTCGAAATAGAGGCGGGGTCACAGACTGCAGTGAGAACGCCTGCGGGAGGTGACTTCGGGCGGTAAAGAACGCAGACCCTTGGTCCGCGGCCGACTGCTTTCCGACGGGCCAGGCGAGCGAGTCCTGGTGCCGAGGCCTCCGAGCTGGCTGGGGCGGCGGAGGGAGGGGGCCTCCGCAGTGCCCCGGGCGCCCACCGCAATCTGTCGCAGCAGCCTCGGCCTGCGGCGGCCGCGGCTTTGTGCTCCCGCAGCGTGGGGACGGTCCAGCCGACTGGGACCGCGCCGACCCGAGGCGGTGGGCCGGGCCGCGGGACAGCAAGGAGCGACCAAATGCTCTCCAGCCTCCAGGCTGGCGTCACCCTAGCCAGGCCGGTCTGAAAGGGAAAAGAGGAAGAATTTTTGCTACTAATTTCTCGCAAAGGTGTTTTCCACTTTTCTTTTGCCCAGCGCCGTTGCTCTGTACCAACGGAATAGACCCTCTTTCCTAACCGAGCGGCTCCTGGGTATTCCACCCCTCCTGGGAATTCCAGAGCTCCTTCTGCTCCTTCTGGGTGGCAGCCCGGATTTGGAGTTCATTATATGTATATTTATGTATTTGGAGTTCATATGTATATACGTGACTCTGAAGGTGACCTAAGAATCAGACCAGCGTTGAGAATAATTAGCTTTCATTGGTTTCTTTAAGTCTCTCCTCCTTTGCAGAGGAGCTGGTGTGATCTTTACATCGAGGACAGTCAAACCTTTCTACTTGGAATTTTTCTGCATTGTGACAAGAGAGGGAAAATAGGAATGGTCAAACTAGACCGCAATTTTTAAACGAATACTAGGGCTCCTTCCCTGCGGCTGCCTGGAAGACTAGGCTGTGAGACTCTGAGACTCTGAAGGGTGACCCCCTCCCTCCTCTTTCATTCCAGACCTTGTCCCCACAGCTAGCAGAACTGTGATTCTGTCTGCAGCCCCTCTGACTTTGGCGGTGATATTCCGGTGATATTCCGGGTGATATTCCGGGTTCTGCTCCCTTCAGGCTTAGAGAGCAGCAGCAACTGAATTTAGCGGGAGAGAAGGAGCAAACCCTGACAGTGATTTAACTCCTCCGGTGCCCACCCCAGCAGCCCAATCCGCTCTGTTGGCGGCTGCGCCTCGCCTTGGGTGCAGTGGGACGTGTCCCTCCCATGTTTCCCTTAATTAGGAGGAGGCAAACTTCTGTCATCTCCTCCCACCGGCTCCGGTTTAGTAATCAGCTCCACATGAGTCACGCTGAACACGCAGCCCCCTCCTGCCCTGGTGACAACTGGCCACAGCGTACTCTCGGCTGTTGTCCCTTTAAAACTCGCATCCAAGGGGTAATGATTTATCAAACTTGTATTATCAAGAAAATGTCAAACGAAGGGCACCTTGCTTTGCACTGACGCAAACCCGGCCTTTCCCAGGGAGATATAGCAAGCGCCTCTCTGGCTGGGTCCAAACCCGGTCTTGTCAATAGCCGGTTTCACTCGGCCCAGTCCAACCTTGCGAGTATCAAACATGGTGAGTGTTGGCTTTTGTTCTTTTAAGGAGGGAGTGTTCTGGGCAGAGGTTGGGCAGATTCTTCTAGAATATTCCTTTATTTTAATGCTGTTTGCTTTTGTGAATGCGGGTGGGAGGAGAATGCTTGCAGCCGTAGGTATTTGAGCTTAAAGAGCATCACCTGAGGTGCTAAAGCGGCTCAGGAGTGGACCCGAGAGGTCGGAAGAACCTCGGCACTGTCCTCGGTGCTGAAGAGCCAGCTGCGTTCAGAGGTGAGTCGCGTTTGGGTTCCAGAGGCAGTTGAGTTCTGGCTGGAGCCAATGTACTAAATCTGGTGCAAATTAAGGAGTTCCTGTCTGTGCGTTTGCAAAAGGTTAGTTAAGAAGCGTGCAGTTGATGCAAAGGTATTTTTATTATTCTTAACGTAGATTGCAAATTATTGATGCTAATGTTTAGAACGCCCTGCAGAATAATACGGGCTGAGAAAGTGGAGGGAAAATTCATACTTGCGGATCTTTTCATTTTATCCTCAGCTGAGACCAGGCAAATTAAAAGGAAGTTGCGAATTTTGGGCCCCAAGCAAATGTACAGACATGACAGATACTCCACTCCCGTAATAATTACTCCTGGAAGGCCAGAGATATTAAGGAGGGAGGGGGACTTGGCATGCTATTTTCCATATATGAGAATCTGGAAGTGTATGTAGGTTGTGTAAAATAACAGTCCCTGTTACGATTTTGTGTTTCAAGTCTTGATGATTACTGCCATTGCAGGGCTCTTGTTATTTTGGCCATGGTCTTTGCTGCCTGGCAGGGCAGGGGGCTGGGCTTTTGGAGCACTGGGAGTTGCACAAGGATTTGTGTCAAAGGATTGCAGGTGCCAGGATATTGCCTCTGTGGGGGCAGGTTGTCTATCACGAAGGAAGGAAGGAAGGAAGGAAGGAAGGAAGGAAGGAAGGAAGGAAGGAAGGAAGGAAGGAAGGAAGGGAAGGAAGGAAGGAAGGAAGGAAGGAAGGAAGGAAGGAAGCAAGGAAGGAAGGAAGGAAGCAAGGAAGGAAGCAAGGAAGGAAGGAAGGAAGGAGGAAGGGAAAGGAGAAAGAGCAAGCAGTGTGCATTGCTGAATGACAAAGGAAATGGGGCGGAAAATTAAAGAATCTTTCTACAGTCCTGATGGGGACAGGGGTGCCCTACAGCCGTGATATGAAATCCAAAGAGGGTGGGGAGCGCTTGGCTGTAGCAGACTTCCACCTGCCCCCTCTAGAAAAAAGCCTCTCTCCTCTCCTCCCTCCTTCGTTCACTTACGGGGAAAGGAACATTTGTATCTATGACATCTGGTTATTGATGAAACAGGGAAACTGAGAAATACCGATTACACTTTTTCTCGGAGAGAAAGAAAAAGACAAGACTCCAATTCGTTGCCTTCAGAGAGACAGTGCGTGCGCCCGGGTCGTGCGCGTCTCCGTGTCCATGCAGGCGTTTTATTTGGTTTTTTGGTTTTTAAACTGCCGTGACTTTTCCTTTCCCCGCGAACTCCACGTTGTGTTTGCAGGACTGCGGTGCTCCCACGGCCATGAATAACCCCGCGGCCTGCAGTCTGGAGGCGGCGGCAGCGGGGCCCGGCCGCCACGAGGGCCCGCGCGCGCCCAGGACCAGCCCCGAGCAGGAGCTTCCCGCCACCGCCACCACCGCCGCGGCCGCACCGCCGCCGCCGCCGCGGCGTGCCACGGTCTGCCTCCACGGGCGCCCAAACTTTCCAGATCCCGGACCCCCGAGCCTGCCAGGCCGAGCGGCCCGGAGTGGGGGCTTGCAAATTCGAGAGCCCGCGGGCGCCGGCGGCCTCCGCGGCTCTGCGGACTGGAGCGAGGCGCACGGGGCTCAGGGCGCTCCTCCCGCTCCTGGGCTTGCGGGCCCCGGCAACGCGCTGCCTTGTAAGATCCCGGCCCTGCACGGCCCCGAGGGAGATGCGAACGTGAGTGTGGGCAAGGGGACCCTGGAGCGGAATAATACCCGGGCCGTGGGCTGGGTGAATATGAGCCAGAGCACCGTGGTGCTGGGTACGGATGGAATCACGTCGGTGCTCCCGGGCAGCGCGCGGCCACCGCGGCCTCCCAGGTAAGCGGGTTGCACGCGGCCAGCAGCGTCTCCAGCTCCCGGAGCCGTGCGGGGCGAGGCGGGCCGTGGCGGGTGCACGTGTGCTGACGGGGGAGATGGGTTGGCAGTGCCAGGTCATGGATGCGGGAAGCAGCTTTGGGGCTTCGGACGCCTGCACTGCGCTGGGGTCCGCAATTCTGGGGGGCGAGGGCTGCCGGGTCCAGCCAGAAGGGATCGCGACCCCTGGAGTGTCTCTGCCTGTCGCCTCCCAGCCTCTGTGGTAGGGCAATTTCTTTAAGCAGCGGAGACAGGCAGAGACCTGCCCTCTTTGCGCTCACCCTGCTCCACTATTCAACATCTTTTCTTATTGAAAATTGTCCTGAAGTAGCAAAAGAAAAAGGGAGAGGGCCGAGCTTAAGAACTCAAGTTTCAGGGCTTTATTTTGTTTTGTTTTCGTTTATCACCCAAATTCCCAACATTTGGTGCCTTATTTTATCCGAATATTGGATTTTATTTTCCGTTTCTTAGAGAGACCCTTTCCCGGTCTGTTTCTGCCTGGGATCCCCTCTTGCATCTTAACCCCTCCTGCATGGAGTCCTTCACACAACCAGGGGCATGAAGCCCACCGCCAACTCCAGGCCTGGCTGAGGACTGGATCCTAGAGACAAAAATTAGAATTTAGGCGATATTGCTGGCCCCGCCTCTCCCACACAGGCTTTGGTCAAGCCGCTACCTGCCGCCCCCTGAAATCTCTCTCCTGTCTCTTCTCTTCCCAATGCTTTGCTCCTGCCACCTCTCTCTACTGCTGAGCCCAAAGACTGGACCCGTGTCCAGCTGTGGGAGTCTACCCCAACCTGGACATTTGCCAGCGTGAGATTTCCAATTTATGCAGCCCTTCTGCTCTGAGTTTTTTTCATATTTGTATACACACACACACACATACCTATTCACAGGCCTTGTCTCAGGTGCTCAGCTATTAGGATAATTAGATATGAACTGAAATATAGACTTGCCGCCACCCTCTGGCTTTGGGGGTCTACTTCCAGAACATTCGCTGTGTGTCTCTCCTCCCCTCTGACTGTGCTTTAATGCCTGATCCCAAGTGGCGGCAGAACTTTCCCCACCTCTTGGCTTAACCTCCGCACTGCACTGCGGCAAATGTCCCTGGAACTCCCACCCCTTTCCAGCCTGGAAGAACAGCGTGGGGTAGGGTGCGGAGTGGGGGAGGATAGGAAGGAGGATGTGAGAGATGGTCAGCACAGAACTAGCCATACCTTGGCCTCTTTGGCTTTCTGAGCTCAGCTGTTCTGGTGGTTACCTTAGCTGGCCTGTTTCCCCACTAGCTCCTCTGCTTTGGGATGGCTGAGGCCTCCTCCCCCAGGCCCTTTAGGCCAGTGGAGGTTGATGGAAGTGGTGCAGGCTTTGCTCCCTTGTAGCCTAAATATTTGCAGTATATATATATATATTTTT
>JAJIBD010016302.1:0-11148 GCA_021461705.1 Cryptotis parvus | reverse complement strand
CCCATATGGTCCTCCGAGGCTCTGCCAGGAGGTAATTCCTGAACATCCTGAGCGAAGACCCGGGGGTAACCCCTGAGCACCAAAAGGAAAAGATAAAAAAGGAAAGAAAAGCGTTGGAGGTCCTGGAGACAGCCCAGAGTAGGGCAGCCCCGCATGTACCAGCCCCTGGGCTCTGTCCTGGCTCCTCATGCCCAGGTCCTCAGCCCTGTGACAGGGTACTCCTGGTGGGCTCTGGTGCTGGTGGGTGTGACCTGTGCAGTTCACAGAGGGCCAGGAGAGACAGTGCCAGGGCTCGGGGGCATGCCTGACACGCGTGGGGGCCAAGTGTGATCCCAGCACCTGCCCGCCACTGCCCTGCCAATATGGACAAGCCCAGCCCTGCGCCATGCCCTGAACCATCCAGCACCATTGGCTGAAAACCGCCAGGAGTGACTTGGGGCCCCGAGGCACCTCCTGGGTGAGTCAGGGTCCTCCAGCCTCTGCAGCTGCACCCGCCCCCTCATTAATGCTCCCTCTACATGCACAGGCTCCCTCCTTCCCCTCATCAGTGCTCCCTCTACATGCACAGGCTCCTCCTTCCCCTCATCAGTGCTCCCTCTACATACATAGGCTCCTCCTGTCCCCTGAGCAGTGCTCCCTCTACATACACAGGCTCCTCCTGCCCCCTCAGCAGTGCTCCCTATACATACACAGGCTCCTCCTGCCCCCTCAGCAGTGCTCCCTATACATACATAGGCTCCTCCTGCCCCCCTCAGCAGTGCTCCCTATACATACACAGGCTCCTCCTTCCCCTCAGCAGTGCTCCCTCTACATACACAGGCTCCTCCCTTCCCCTCATCAGTGCTCCTTCTACATACATAGGCTCCTCCCTGCCCCCTCATCAGTGCTCCCTCTACATACACAGGTTCCTCCTTCCCCTCAGCAGTGCTCCCTCTACATACACAGGTTCCTCCTTCCCCTCAGCAGTGCTCCTCTACATGCACAGGCTCCCTCCTTCCCCTGAGCAGTGCTCCCTCTATAAACACAGGCTCCTCCTGCCCCTCAGCAGTGCTCCCTCTATAAACACAGGCTCCTCCTGCCCCTCAGCAGTGCTCCCTCTATAAACACAGGCTCCTCCTGCCCCTCAGCAGTGCTCCCTCTATAAACACAGGCTCCCTCCTGCCCCTCAGCAGTGCTCCTCCTGCAAGACTCCTCCTGCCCCTCAGCAGTGCTCTTCCTGCAAGACTCCTCCTGCCCCTCAGCAGTGCTCCTCCTGCAAGACTCCTCCTGCCCCTCAGCAGTGCTCTTCCTGCAAGACTCCTCCTGCCCCTCAGCAGTGCTCCTCCTGCAAGACTCCTCCTGCCCCTCAGCAGTGCTCTTCCTGCAAGACTCCTCCCTGCCCCTCAGCAGTGCTCCTCCTGCAAGACTCCTCCTGCCCCTCAGCAGTGCTCCTCCTGCAAGACTCCTTCTGCCCCTCAGCAGTGCTCCTCCTGCAAGACTCCTCCTGCCCCTCAGCAGTGCTCCTCCTGCACAAACAAGCACCTCCTGCCCAACCTGGGAGTCAGGGCCGTTTCCACAGCAATTGACATCAGCCACCCGTTCCCCAAGGGCCTGCCAGCTCCCACCTCCCCGGGCTGCCTCTGGCACTGCTGGGGAGAGGCGGGAGGGGAGGCGGGTTGGGGCCGCCCCTCCTCTGCGCACCCCACTTGGAGCTGGGTCGGCACGTAGGCGGGGGCCCCGCGGGTGGCCTCCTGCCTCTGCGCCCGGCCCCAGTCACTTCGGTGGCAGCGGTGACAGCAGCGACAGCAGCAGCAGGATGGCGGAGGACGGCCGCCCAGAAGCCGCAGCTGGAGATGGCGCTGGTGCTGGACCAGGACCTGACCAAGCAGATGCGTCTGCGGCGTGGAGAGCCTGAAGCAGCGCGGCGAGAAGCGGCAGGACGGGCGAAGCTGTTGCGGCCCGCCGGAGTCCGTGTACCGCCTCGACTTCACCCAGCAGCAGAAGCTGCAGTTCGAGCGCTGGAACGTGCTGCTGGACAAGGCGGGCAAGGTGACCATCACCGGCACCTCGCAGAACTGGGACGCCCGACCTCACCAACCTCATGACGCGCCAGCTGCTGGACCCCGCTGCCATCTTCTGGCGCAAAGGGAGGACTCGGACGCCATGGATTGGAATGAGGCCGGCGCCCAGGAGTTCGGGGAGGCGCCTGTCCGAGCTGGCCAAGGTGCGCAAGGTCATGTACTTCCTTATCACCTTCGCGGGTGTGGAGCCCGCCAACCTCAAGGCCTCGGTGGTCTTCAACCAGCTCTAAGGCCCTGCCCCCGGCCCACCCGCCCGCCTCCAGCTGTGTGTTTGGGGACCGTGCAATCGCTGCTGCCCACTGCCCGGCCGCCTGGATGCCCTGAGCACGTCGCCTCCTCGCCGCTCCCCTTCTGTGCCCCAGCAAAAACGCTAAGACTCTAGTCTAGAAGCCCAGTTGGCTGCTGCCCCTGAGCCCAGAAGGCCTGGTGGGGGCCAGAGTGGGGTGGGGGCAGCCCCTGCCGTCCCTGCCTTGTCCAGAGAGAGGCCAAGAGAGACTGAAAGAGGACTGAGAAGGAGAGGAATCCAGAGACCCAGCGTCCAGCCGTGTCCGTGGGGGTGGGGCAGGCCCTTGCTGGCTGGCTTGCCTCACGCCCTGTGCAGGAGCTGGTGGCCAGAGCCGAGTGTCCAGCCAGGACTGTGCCTCCGTGCGCTCCATGCTCTGGAGTGGCGGGGGCTGGATCTGCCCGCAGGAACGGCTGCTGCCCGAGTCTATGCAGGCTAGTGCTTTCGGTGTTCGGGAGTGACTGACGTCAGGGAGAGCCGGGAGAGGGAGTACCGTCTCAGCGATCCAGAGACGCCCCTGTCCATGCGGGAGAGGCTGGAGGCCCAGCCTGCCCTCAGGAGCCCCCCCGTGTGGGCTGAGGAGGGGAAAGGGTCCCTCTCTTTCGGGAAGCGGTGCCAAGCCCCGGGCTGCAGGCGGGCCTTGACGGGGGACGGCGTTGTTGGCACCTGACTGCATCGTCAGAGGGTGGGCTGCCGTGCTGCCAGCGGGTGGCAGGGACATGTGGCACAAGGCTTGCCATAGGGGAAACCGAGGGACCTTCAGGCACTCCAGGCCTCAGCAGCGCTGACTGCCAGCCATCAGCCAAGGCCCCACAGAAGTGACCTGGTCAGCCTGTGTCTGACCTTCACCATGTCCACTAGAGACGGGCCTTCACCCGGGAGTAACGGGGACAGGGATGGGGGGCAGGATGTGGCCGGGGCTGCCCAGGCATGTTGAGAGGAAACAGCCCCCGCCTGGTTTCTCTGCGGGGAATGGGGGACCCGGGAGCCCCACTGTGGCACAGCTTCTTAGCTTGACCTCCCCCCTGCAGCTTTGGGGACCCTCTGCCTGTACCCCTGTGGCCCGTCACGTGACACCACACTTGCCCCTGCTGTGCCTACTGCATGTCCCAATAAAGCCTGCGTGTCCCCAGCAGAGCCTGTGAGTTTCTGGTGTGACCTATGCCCTCCCGCGGTGCCTCCGATTCACCCCCCGCCCGCACCTGCTCTCCAGCCGCCTCCCGCTTCGCTTATTTTGGGGAAGTTCTCCCAGGCAGTGCTCAGGGGCTACTCCGGCGGTGCTCTGTGCCTGGTTGGTGCTCTGGGGTTGGGGTCAGGGCTGCTTTGGCCTGATGGCTGAGGTTGGCACAGGCAGGGTCTGAGGTCAGGGCTGACTTTAGGGCGTGTTCTGTGGCACGCAGGAGCCACTGTCCTGTCCTGAGTCACCTTGAACCAGCCTCTGTGGTATCCACGAGCAAATCCTGCCCAGTTTCCTGGGATGTGGGGCCTACCTGGAGCTGAGGGGACACACGGGCCGAGCCATTGCCGGGGAAGCCGGAGAAGAGTCAGGGTGGGACAGGGCAGGCCCAGGGCACCGCCCGAAGACATACCCCATGCTGTGACCCCAGATTAGCAGCCCTGGGGGGGTCTCGGTCCCTGTGCCCCGCTTGTCCCTTCAAGCTCTGCCCTTTGCCTCTCGAGCTCATCCAGCTCGGAGAACAGACAAGCAAGGTCCAAGGGAGGCTGCCGCTGCACTAGTGCAGAAGGTATGGCGGGCCTGAGCAGGGAGTGCCCCAGACTGGGTCTGTGGGCTTCTGCTTGGCAGTGGGACACATCGGCAGGGCATGCGGCTAACCCAGCTCTGTGCCAAGGTTACTTAGCCCAGGTCTGCCCTCCTTCCCTTCCCCTGTCTTGCCCTCCCCTTCCCTTCCCTTCATTTTATTGAAACTTCTCTTGAAAGACATGAGGGAGAGAGAAGTACATGTTCCAGAGACAACACAGACTTTTCCATAGCAGAAACATGCAAACAAACAGACATATGTGAGGAAGACATCCTGTGTGAGGGAGACATCATGTGTGAGGGAGACATCCTGTGTGAGGGAGACACCGTGTGTGAGGGGAGACACCGTGTGTGAGGGAGACACCGTGTGTGAGGGAGACACCGTGTGTGAGGGAGACATCCTGTGTGAGGGAGACATCGTGTGTAGAGAGACACCGTGTGTGAGGGAGACATCGTGTGTGAGGGAGACATCCTGTGTGAGGGAGACACCGTGTATGAGAGAGACATCCTGTGTGAGGGAGACATCCTGTGTGAGGGAGACATCCTGTGTGAGGGAGACACCGTGTGTGAGGGAGACACCGTGTGTGAGGGAGACATCTGTGTGTGAGAGAGACACCGTGTGTGAGGGAGACACCGTGTGTGAGGGAGACATCCTGTGTGAGGGAGACACCGTGTGTGAGGGAGACATCCTGTGTGAGGGAGACATCCTGTGTGAGGGAGACATCCTGTGTGAGGGAGACACCGTGTATGAGGGAGACATCGTGTGTGAGAGGAGACACCGTGTGTGAGGGAGACATCTGTGTGTGAGGGAGACACCGTGTGTGAGGGAAACATAGTGTGTGAGGGAGACACCGTGTGTGAGGGAGACACTGTGTGTGAGGGAGACATCGTGTGTGGGGGAGACACCCATGTCATGTATGAGGGAGACATCTGTGCGTGAGGGAGACACCATGTGTGAGAGACACCGTGTGTGAGGGAGACAGCATGTGTGAGAGAGATTGTGTGGGAGGGAGGCAAGCAAAGAAACAGACATTGTGAGGAAGACAGTTTCTAGAGCAGCCCCTTTTGTCCTTTTTCAATAGGGGCTCATCCTGGTGGGGCTCAGGGGACCACATGCCCTACCCAGGATCAGACCCTGATCAGCTGCTTGAAAGGCAAGTGCCTTAACCCCTGTGCTATCTCTCCCGTCCCTGTTCTGTGGTTTAAATAACTGGCAATTATTGGGTTCATGATCAAGTGTTTTTCTTAAGGTTTAGTGTGTGTGTGTGTGTGTGTGTGTGTCTGTGTGTGTAACCCTGATTCTCAGTACTCTTGCCAATACAGGGTTCCAGCACCACATCCACACTAAAGTGTTACTGTCTCTTCTAGAATGTTTCAAGGTCCCCACCCCCACCCCCACCCGCACTCACCCTGGGTCCCCGTAATTTGTTAGCAGCATTGAATGCTCGGGAAGGGCTCTGCTTACAGTCTGTCATCAGTGCTTGCCTGAATAGGATCTGAGCAAAGGTCTGAACTGCAATGGGTTCATCCCTTTTATGTTTTCCTTATCTACGTGCTGTAGAAACCAGGTATTTGTTCCGTGGCGTTTCCAGCTCTCTGGGGGCTGCGGCTTTCGAGCGCTGTCCTGAAATTCTCACAGGAACCTGCAGCTCTGTGGTGCAGTTGAGCTTCCTGGGCCCGCAGCAGATCTTTCTAGAAGAAAAGCGTGCCCAGGAATGGAGCCACGCACTTGGCATCTGGGCTGAGGAGTCTGAGAAGCAACCAGGGTGGGAATCCCCAGGGCCCCAGGCTTAAGCTCAACCGTTCCCCAGCCCTTGAGCTCCAAAGGCTGCTCCTGTTTATCCTCTTGGCGGGCCAAAGGCCCAGAGGAGGCTCCGCTCTCTCCCTGCTCCCTGCGTGATGTCACGCCTCCCTGAGCCAAGCACTTCCTGTCAGCCTGGGCTGACCCCTGCCTGCTGGTTTCTTGGGCCATACTGTGTCTTCTTTAGGCCACGTGATCGCCTGCTGTTTCTCCCTCTTGGTGACGTGGGAGCCACTGGTGATCCCTAGAAGCCACAAGTGCCTGGATTCAGTCAGGTGCTGCACGTGGCGGCGGTCCAATGGCAGAAGTCCTCCCCCGATGCAAACCTCTGTTGTTTGTTGTGCTTCCTTCCAGGACAGCAGGATACACGTTCGTTCTTAAAAACAAAAACAAAGCCTCTCATTCTTTCCCTCACCTTTCCAATTCCTTTTTGTTGTTTTTTGGGCGCCACACCCAGTGGTGCTCGGGGGTCACTCCTGGCTCTGCATTCAGGAGTTACTCCTGGTGGGCTTAGGACCATATGGGATGCCGGGATCGAACCCAGGTTGACTGCATGCAAGGCAAGTGTCTTATGGCTGGCCTATCGCTCTGGCCTCTACTTTCCCCATTTCAGGACACGTCGGTTCTCTGCCACGCTCAGCCGGGAGGTGTCCGCAGCCCAGGGTCGTACTCCTGACCAAAGCCCACCTGCCCATAGTGTGCCTGGTGGGGCCCTGGGGTCTGCTGCTCCCCCAGTTCTGCTGTCTGGGCAGGCTCTCTCGTTCCATGCTATGATGCAGGAGGGAAATGGGGGCCCTGGGGACCCCCAAGTCTGGATCTTCCATCCCTGGAGTCTCATTAACTGCTTCAAGAGCCACAGGGGGATCACAGCAAGCCTTGGGCTGGGCTAATGGTCCTCCCGTGGCCTCGGGAGGCACCCCCACCACCCTTCGGGCCCCCTCCCCACCACACACACCTTTCCCCAGCCCAGTCCAGATCTTTCAGGGCAGGGAGGAGCGAGAGGGCAAGTAACAGGCGGCGTCAGAGTCCCGGGGCCAGCCCGCACCGACCCTGCCTGTACCTCAGCCTTCCCGTCGGGCGGTTGGGGTCAGGCCCACCTGCATGTGCCTCCCGTGGGTGCAGAAAAGCAAGAGGCGATCAGAGAGATTGATCTAGAAGGAGCGCAGAGTTGGTGGAAAGGGGAGCCTTGTGGCTGCACACAGCGGTTGTCACCGCGGGATGCTGAGGACCGCGAAAGGCAGGGAAGGCCAGCGGTGTGGGCGTCCGGAGAGTGCACACGCTGCGCGCTGTGTGTGTGGAGAGAGAGAGAGTGGATGTGAACATGTGTATATGTGTATGAGTGGTGGGGATGTGCGAGAGTGTGTGTGATGTGGATGTGTGAATGTGAGAGAGACGTGTCTGAGCCACGCATGTGTGAGTGCACGTAGGCCTATGTATGAGTGCAAGTATACGTGAGTGTGTGCACGCGTGAACATGGAAGTGTATGTGAGCTTGTGTGTGAGTGTGTGATCATGAGTGTGAGCATGGGCAGTGTATGTGAGTGTGGGGGTGCATGCGTGTGAATGTATGTGAGGCGTGTGCTGAGTGTGTGAGCATGGCCAGTGTCCGTGTGTATGTGCAGGTGTTTGCCCCCTTCCTGCACACTGCAAGGATAAACAGCAGCAGCCTTAGGAGCATGAGGGCGGGCATTGGCATTTGGCTGGAGTCGGAGCTCTGAGAATCCCTTGGGATTCTCACACTGGCTACGTCTTGGGATCCTCAGCCAGGATGCCAGGTGCTGCTTCCAGGGCTCTTTCTTTCTTTCTTTCTTTCTTTCTTTCTTTCTTTCTTTCTTTCTTTCTTTCTTTCTTTCTTTCTTTCTTTCTTTCTTTCTTTCTTTCTTTCTTTCTTTCTTTCTTTCTTTCTTTTCTTTCTTTCTTTCTTTCTTTCTTTCTTTCTTTCTTTCTTTCTTTCTTTCTTTCTTTCTTTCTTTCTTTCTTTCTCTCTCTCTTTTCTTTCTCTCTCTCTTCTTTCTTTTTCTATCTCTCTCTTTCTTTCTTTCTTTCTTTCTTTCTCTCTCTCTCTCTTCTTTCTTTCTTTCTTTCTTTTTCTCTCTCTCTCTCTTTCTTTCTTTCTCTCTCTTCTTTCTTTCTTTTTTCTCTCTCTCTTTCTTTCTTTCTCTCTCTCTCTTTCTTTCTTTCTTTCTTTCTTTCTTTCTTTCTTTCTTTCTTTCTTTCTTTCTTTCTTTCTTTCTTTCTTTCTTTCTTTCTTTCTTTCTTTCTTTCTTTCTTTCTTTCTTTCTTTCTTTCTTTCTTATAGCACAGCCCTCCCCACTGTGCTATTACTTGGTCCCCCGCCCCCAGTATCATTTAGTGAATCCTGCTCTAGGAAACAGACCCACTGTGGCCTTAGATACAGAGCCAGGATCAAACACAGTTGGCCGTGTGCAAGGCAGCAGCCTACCAGCCGTGCTATCGCTCCCGTCTCAGAGTGATTTTCTTCTTGAAGGAGCTGCCGTGTCCCCATGAAGCCCAGTCCCTCTGGCCCTGTATCCACCAGCCCTGGTCTCTCTGACATGGCCTTTCCGCCCACCCTCTGCTGGCCACATGCCTCTGTGTGTCCTTGTCCGAGGGAGATCAGCCCTGCAGGCCTCAGGACAGCTGCTTGGAAGCTGCTACCTGCCTGTCAAGGGGACGCCCAAGCCCCGCCTCACTGCGTCTGTCCCTAAGCAGCCTTGGCACGTGCTGCCTCCAGAGGGCAAGTCCCAGGCCTGCTCCCCTCAGGCCGTGGCACAGTGGGTTCCCGGGAAGCGGCAGAGAGGAGCATGGCTGAGGAATTCACCTTGCTGCAGACAGACCTAGACCTGTTTCAGATTCAGATCTGCTGCCAGCGAGATGGTGTGTCCCTTTCCAGCTGTGTGGGCCTAGATGTGCTACTCGCCTCTCTGAGCCCAGCTGAAATGAGCCTGCTCATGTGTGGGCCGTGACTTGTGAGAACGATACAGTAATAGCCTCAGAAGTCACGGGCTTGGTACCCAGCACCACCAAGATGCCCATAAATGGCTAATGTAGGCTAAGGGTGTGTCTTGGCTAAAAAGCTTCTCCTGCTGTGTAAAGTTCTGGATTCCATCCCTGACACCACAAGCACAAGTGAATGAACCTAACATTGTAAGGATCCCTGTCAGTGTCTTAGGCATTTATTCCGCCTTACTTTGTGTGTGTGTGTGTGTGTGTGTGTGTGTGTGCTTTCGGGGCACAAGGAGATGCTTAGGGTTTACTCCTGGTTCTGCACTCAGGAATTATTTCTGGTGGTGCTCAGGAGACCATATGGGATGCCGGGATTGAACCCAGGTTGGCTTTGTGCAAGGCAAATGCCCTCCCTGCTGGACTATCGCTCAGCCATGGGAGAAGCCTGTGAGAGTTCCACCAGTTGTTGCCCAAAAAGAAAAATAAAATTTTTTAAAAGTGTGAACCCTGCCGTAGCAATAGCACAGCAGGTAGGGCATTTGCGTTGCGTGGCCAACACAGGTTGGATTCCCGGCATCCGGGTCCCCCAAGCATCGCCAGGAGTAATCCCTGAGCATGGGTGTTACCCAAAAAGCAAAACAAACTAATAAATAATAAAGTGTGACCCTTATTACCTTATTTTGCAAGGAAAATAGAAATGTGGAAATAGCAGTTAGGGCCAGGAGCTACCACAGCATCATCCCCACAGCATCATCCCCACAGCGTCATCCCACAGCGTCATCCCCACAGCGTCATCCACAGTGTCATCCCCACAGCATCATCCACTACAGGCGTCATCCCCACAGCGTCATCCCCACAGCATCATCCCCACAGTGTCATCCCCACAGCATCATCCCCACAGCGTCATCCCCACAGCGTCATCCACTACAGTGTCATCCCCACAGCGTCATCCCCACAGCATCATCCCACAGCGTGATCCCCACAGCGTGATCCCCACAGCATCATCCCCACAGCATCATCCCCACAGGCGTCATCCCCACAGCATCATCCCCACAGCATCATCCCCACAGCATCATCCCCACAGCGTCATCCCCACAGCGTCATCCCCACAGCGTCATCCCCACAGCATCATCCCCACAGCGTCATCCCCACGGGCGTCATCCCACAGCATCATCCCCACAGGCGTCATCCCCACAGGCGTCATCTACTGCAGCGTCATCCCCACAGCGTCATCCCCACAGCATCATCCCCACAGGCGTCATCCCACAGCATCATCCCACAGCGTCATCCCCACAGCGTCATCCCCACGAGCGTCATCCCCACAGCGTCATCCCCACAGCGTCACCCCACAGTGTCATCCCACAGCGTCATCCCCACAGCGTCATCCCCACAGCGTCATCCCCACAGCGTCATCCCCACAGCATCATCCCCACAGCATCATCCCCACAGCGTCATCCCCACAGGCGTCATCCCCACAGCGTCATCCCCACAGCGTCGATCCCACAGCATCATCCCCACAGCATCATCCCCATAGCATCATCCCCACAGCGTCATCCCCACAGCGTCATCCCCAGAGCATCATCCCCACAGTATCATCCCCACAGCGTCATCCCCACAGCGTTATCCCCACAGCATCATCCCCACAGTATCATCCACCAGAGCATCATCCACCAGAGCATCATTCACCACAGCATCATCCACCACAGCACCATGCACCACAGTGCCAAAAACCACAGTGCCAAAAACCACGGTGCCATTAATCACAACACTCACCACAGCACTGTTCACCACAGCATCATCCACCACAGCACCATGTACCACAATGTCAAAAACCACAGTGCCATTAATCACAGCATTCACCACAGCACTGTTCACCACAACCATCCACCACAATGTCATTAACCACAGCACCATTTACCACAGCACCTTTCACCACAGTATCGGTCCACCACAGCATCATCCACAGTGTCATTCACCACAGCACCGTTCACCACAGCACCGTTCACCACAGCACCGTCCACCACAGCATCATCCACCACAGCGTCATCCACCACAGCGCCATTCACCACAGCGCCATTCACCACAGCACCATCCACCACAGCACCATCTACCACAGCGCCATTCACAACACCATTCACCACAGCACCATCCACCACAGCACCATTTACCACAGTATCGTCCACCACAGCATCATCCACGGTGTCATTCACCACAGTGTCATTCATCACAGCACCATTCACCACAGTATCATCCACCACAGCATCATCCACCACAGCGCCATTCACCACAACACCATTCAT
>JAJIBD010016299.1:0-13206 GCA_021461705.1 Cryptotis parvus | reverse complement strand
CAGGAAGCCATCCCTGAGCCTCCTGCGGGCTGGGGCCCTCACCTGGGCCCCCCAAAGCATCCGGCACTACAACCCTGTGTGTGCTGACGCTCTGCCTGTCCCCCCCCTTCTTTGCCCCCCGCCCACCCTAATAGCAAGGGACATGCCAGAATATTCCCCCGGAGCCAGAGCGACAGTCCAGCAAGAAAGGTGCTTGCCTGGCACACGGCCAACCTGAGTTCAATCCCTGGCACCCCAGATGGTGCCAGAGCCCCACCAGGTGCGATCCCTGAGCACAGAGCCAGGAGGAGGCCCTGAGCACCACTGGGTGCAGAAACAAGAAAGGAAACAAAAAGAACCCAGAATGTTCCTGTGCTGTCGGAGCCCTCCTCAGGGACAGCACCCCAGGGGCTCACAGGGTCCCGATTCCGCCTCTCACTGTGGCTGCGGCTTTGGGCAACACTCGCCTCAGCAATGCTACAAGTACGGGGTAGGGGGCGGGGAAGCTCGGGTCGGGGGTGCAGCCAGGCCCTCTCACCGGCTCACAGCCTGGCTCAAAGGAGCTGGCGCTGTTTGGAGGGTCCCACAGGCCCACGCGACACACACAGCCTCAGCAGCGGCCTGCAGGGCTCCTGGCTGTCCCCGTGTGGGCTGTGAGGTGGCCGGTACACGCACTCCTCGCCCGGCCCCTGCCCGCACATCTGCTGCTGAGTCACCAGCACCTCGGCCAAGGCAGCGGAACGCGGGGCTGGAGAGACAAGGTCAGCCCAAGGAGAGTGGGCGGGCGCACGGGGAGGGCGCAGAGGGGGAAACTGAGGCCAGGAGGAGCGTAGGGAGAGGGTGTCCTCGCCTCCGACTGTGGAAGGCTGTGAGGCCACTTCCTGGGAAGTTGACAGTGACACGTACCAAGGAGACACATCAGACACTTCGTGAGCTCATGGACCATGGACACGCCCCCCATGGACACGCCTCCCATGGACACGCCTCCCATGGACACGCCTCCCATGGAGAGCTCATGGACCACCCCCAGGGATCCTCGGACAGTGCTCAGAAAGAGCCAAACAGCAAGGGCAGGCATGGAGTGGGCGCCAGAGACCCTCCACAAGAGGGCTGGCCCCCAGAGGCAGGGGCAGGGGAAGTGGAGGAAGACGGAGACATGTCATGAGGACACCTCCGGGGGACCGACTGGCCTCTGAGCCCGGCGAGGGTCCGAGTGGCGTGCGGCAAGGCACAGACCCTAGCACCTCCAGCCTAGCCGAGGGGCGCCCCTTCTTCCTGTTTCCTGGGTGATGGTGAAGGGCTCAGCATACAGCAAGTGCACCATAAGTGCAGGTGGTGGGGCTGACAGGCTACACCATAAGTGCAGGTGGTGGGGCTGACAGAGTCAGGGCCAGGCAGCTCCAGGACCAGGAGGCTGCAGCTCGGGCACTTTCTTGGCCCTGACAGGGCAGGACTCTGAGGCCCTGACATGACAGTGAGGGGTGCGGAGGGCCCTCGCGTGGCACTGGGGGCCCATTTCAGCCCAGATCAGATGCCGCCAGCATGTGTGAGACTCTGGAGCCAGATGTGGAGACAGCGGGGAGGAGGGACAGAGGGGAGGCAGGTGGGGAGACGATTCATCGCAGACATGCGGCTTCGAGGGGCGTCGCGCAGGCCTGTGCCCGGCAGAGGGTTGCGGTCCTCGATCAGGCGAGCCCAAGAGGAACTCTTGCACCCACAGAACGGACAGTCCTGGACAGAAGCCCGCGAGGGCGCCTCTCCCCCTTCCAGCCTAGAACACTCACACATTCGTGCCCCAGGACCTTTGCCTGCGCCATGGCCCCCTGACTTTCACTTTGTCTCTCACGGCCACACACGTCCCACCTCCCCGCGGCCAGGCTGTGCCTCGGTGTCCTCTACGCACCCGACCTCCCCGAACACCCCGCTTTCAGCCCACCTCCCGCCGATCATATGATGTAGCTTCTGACGGTCAGCTCCACAAGGCCCGGCGGGGTGGGGGCCTGTCTGTCCTGTTCCCTTCATGCCCCCAGGAGCGGGACAGTGCCCGGCACGCCAGCATGGTGCTCAGCGAGTGTGTCTGCAACAGGGAGAGAAGCAGAAACTCCTCCTCTGCCTCGGTGGGCTCTGTCCGCCCCACACAGCCAGAGCTGCCGGACCCTTCAAAGCCACCCTCCACTTCCTCCCTCCAGGACAGTCCATGTTCCCAGGTACCCCAGGAGCAGAGAGTCTGACCCTCGGCCCCCCCCCCCCCCCCTCTCTCTCTCCGCACAGACCCCCATACTCTGCCCGGAGACAGATCGTCCTGCTCTGGTAAACTCCTACTCATCCTTCAAAGCCCCACCTGCGGAGACTTTCCTGGTCTCACTCCCCGTGAGAGTGAGGCCAGCACCAGCCGAGCCCTGGCCGAGCCCTGACCACCTGCCTCTATCCCACAGGGTTAGGAACCTCAGGGAACTCTCTTCTGGACCCGACACTCAGTACTTTTAAACGTCTCATCCAGGGGCTGGCAACACAGTACAGCAGCTACGGTGCTTCAGTATCACGAGGCTGACCCGGGTTCAATCCCTGTCATCCCACATGGTCCCCTGAGCACCGCCAGGATTGATCCCTGAACACAGAGCAAGAAGGGAAGCGCAGACACTACCAGGTGTGGCCCCAAATCCAATGAAACCAAATAAAATGGCTCCCAGGGGGCAGGGGACAGGGGCAGGGGGAGGGACGGGAACAGGAGGAGGCGACAGGGAGCTGGAGGCAAGCCCGCACTCACAGCAGACGTGAGACTCCAACATTCCAGGGCTCACCGTGCCATCCAACCGGGGCTCCCAGGTCCAGGCACCTCCACACCTACCCTTGTCCTAGCCTCGACCCTGCCCACCAAGGAGCCCCCCAAGGGGCCACATGTGGGCCCAGGGCTGGGTCCTTCCTCCTTTGAGGCAGACTTGGCCTCACTGGGCCAAACGTGCCTGACCTAAGCTCCCACCTCTCTCTCTCTCTCTCTCTCTTCTCTCTCTCTCTCTCTCTCTTCTCTCTCCTCCCTCCCTCTCTCTCTCTCTCTCTCTCTCTCTCTCACACACACACACACACACACACACACCCCTGCTGCCCACATGGGCACCCCTTATCCAGAACAGGGGGCAAGGAAAGTCTCTGAGCTCTGCTTCCAACTGGGAGGAGAGACAGTGAGAGGGGGAGGGGGCCAGGCTGAGCAGGTCAGAGGCAGACAAGGGACCAGAGGGGCTGGGGGATACAAGACAGACAAAGCAGGGTGGGAGAGAGGAGGAGGAGGAAAGAGAAGGAGAGGAAGAGGAGGAGGAGGAGAGGAGGAGGGGGGGAGGAGGAGGAGGAAGAGGAGGAGAGGAGAGGAGGAGGGAGGGGAGGAGGAGAGGAGGAGGAGGAAGAAGAGGAGGAGAGGAGGAGGAAGAGGAGGAAGAAGAGGAGGAGGAGAGGAGGGGAGGAGGAGGAGGAGGAGAGGAGAGGAGGAGCAGGAGGAGGAGGAGGGAGGAGGAGGAGAGGAGGGGAGGAGGGGGAGGAGGAGGAGGATGAGGGAGAGGAGGGAGGAGGAGGAGGAGGAGGAGGAAGAGGGAGGAGGAGGGAGAGGAGGAGCAGGAGGAGGGAGGAGCAGGAGGAGGAGGAGGAGGAGGGAGGAGGAGGAGGAGGAGGAGGAGGAGACGGAGCGAGACCCAGACAAAGAGCGAGGGAGCGAGACGGCGGGGCAGGCCCAGAGGAAACTGACACAGATTCCCAGAGAAAGACCCAGAAGCAAAAGAGAAACACTCCCCAGCCCCCCACCCGCTGCGCCGGAAAACCCCCACCAGCCCCTCGCGTGGTCCCTGGCAGACCCAGCACACCCAAGACCCGTCCCAGTACCTTTGGGCCGCCGCCTCACCACGCCCAGCCGCCACTTGAGGGACACGGCCAGCATGGTCTGTTCTGTCCTGGGGTTCCCCAGCGCCCGGCACCCGAGCCCGCACTCCACGCGCCTCCGCACTCGGGAGCTGCCCGCGCTGACTGGCAGAGCCTGGGCGCTCGCCGCCTCCTCCCCTCCCGAGTTGCTAAAATAGATAATCCTCCCCGGAGCCAGCCGCAGTGGCATCGTGGTGGCGGAGAGGCCCTTCCTCCACCGCAGCCTGGCCTGAGCGCGCCTAGAACATTTCTCGAACCGGCCGCCTGTCTCCACGGGACGCCCGGCTGCCTCCTGCCCCTCCTGCTCTCTCTTCCTTCACCTCATTTTTGTCCCAAGTTGCCACCCCTGCTGCTTCTCTGCTGGGCACCTCTGAACCCTGCCCGGGTGCCCGCATTGCCCCGGAAAGGCACCAACCAGGAAGGCCCAGCCTGTGTCTCCAGACCAGCTTTTCAGGGGGACCAGCGTGAGGGCACAGCGCACAGGGCAGTGGTCTTGCACGCAGCCAACCGGTTCTATCCCCGGCATCCCACAGGGTCCCCGAACACCACCGGAAAGGATCCCTGAGCGCAGAGCCAGAAGTAAGCCCCGAGTATCCCCAGGTGTGGCCCCCCAAACTGACAAATAAAAACTGCTCTCGCACTAGGCGAGGCTGTCTGCCAGCCCTGCGGACTGGAGATGCCAGAGGGGAGGCCTGGGGTCCGTCCAGCCCTGACACCTGCGGTCCAGACACAAGCGGAATGGTGAGGCCAGGTCGCGCCCTCTACCCTCTGGCCTCTGACCTCGGAGCTGGGCTAACCAGTGGGTGGTGGCGGAGCCACCAGGGCTCCTGGGGCACTCCAGGGACACGGGAGTGTGCTCGCCCACAAGCAGGCTTCCCGCCCCCGGGCCCCCACTCCCATCTCTGCCACGCTCCCAGCAGCCTCTGCCAAGTGCGGGATCCCTCCCACGGACAGACGGCAGCGGGCGCCTTGGGAGTAAACAGAGAGTGAATCCCACGGGAGCCAGCGACTCCTTCCCGGAACACCGCCTGGGATCCTCCCCACCCCTCCGCCTCTGCTCTCTCTACATGGCGACCCCTGCAGCTTACAGAGCACCCCACTTTATTTTTAACTTTGATTTGGAAGCCACACACAGCATGTTCCAGGCTCATTCCTGGCTGTGCACTCAGGGATCACTCCTGGAGGCCTCGGGGACCAGGAGGGGGTGCCGGAGATTAAACCAGGTTGGCCATGTGCAAAGCAAGTGCCCCCGCTGTTCTATGGCTCCAGCCCTGGAGCACCCCTTTTTAACCGAGAGAGGACAGACCCCCGCCCCGGCTCAGACCTGGGGCTCCAGCTGAGGACATTGAGAGTGTCTAGCCAGCCAGGGCAGGTCAGCAGAGCCAGGAGGCTCGGGGCCTTTGTACTATTGCAGCGGGGGCTCTCAGGCTGGCCCGAGCTCGGGAGGGCATGAATGCAGATTCCCTTGCTCCCTCCTGAAACAGACACCGTGAGGGGCCCCCATGCAGACCCAGGCCAGTAGGGGTGAGGGGGCCACATAACTGTCACCCCTGGGAGAGACTGTTCTGGAAGCTGGGATGAGACTCCCAGGAAGGAACCGTCTTCAGTGAGCCCAGAGGACCGGTCGTCGCCGAAGATGCCGGGGCCGCCGGGCTGAGACAGGCAGAGCCTGGCGGTGGGGCGGGACTGGGCCACAAGCCTGAGCCCAGCATCCCCTTTGCAGCAGCTTTAGCCTGCACGTTCCCTTCTGTCTTCTTCCTCCTTCCGCTCTCTTTCTTTTATGTTTTCAGTTTCAGGATCACACCCCACAGTGTCCAGGAGTACTTCATACAAGTACTCCCTGCTGAGTGCTCAGACGGCGGGGGCAACCGTGCAGCTCTGGGATCACAGCCGGGCCTTTTCCGGTAAGCTCTGGCCGAGCTCTCCAGACAGGGCCATGCCCTTTCTTCCCCGAGACAGTCCGACCCCCGACTTCTGGTAATCTGGACCCAAAGCGTTCTGGTTAATCCAGGCCTGCCGGCTCTTAGAGCCACCTGCAGGACGGGGCAGGGCCCCCAAACACGCAGGGATGACCAGGGACTGAAGTGCTCCCCACACCCTACCCCCGTGAGGCCCCTGAGCCCCGGATTCTGCCCCAGGGAGGCGGGACCTCGAGGGCGACCCCAGCCAGTCCGGGAGCCCCCACTGTGCCTTAGCCGACTCGGGCCCTCGCTCGCCTGCTTGCTGAGTGCAGCCGCCAGGCGCAGCCCCTCTGTGCACCCGGATTCTTGTGGGTGCGTGGAGAAGGGAACAGAGCACAGCAACCATGGCAAGCGGAGGCCAGCGTCCATTGTTTGTTCTCTGGCCTGCAAGCTCAGCCCCCTACCCAGCCCATCCCAGAGGGAAATCGGCTGCACCGGGCACAGCCAGCCCAGGACCCAAACGCGGACAGAGGACCCACCCAGAGGAGGCCGCCTTCGCTCTTGCCCCCGCCCCACCTTCCCGCCACAGCCTCACAGGGCCCCAGGGACCCAGGGGTGTCACCCCCACCTGCTTCCCCAAATTAGCATCTCATCAGACATGCTTTAGTCTCCTCCCCATGGGCTACCAGTAGCATTTTCGGCACCAGCTCTGCAGATCTAAAGGACCCAGAGGTCCCCAGACTCACCAGGGGGAGGTGGGGCCCTCTTAAAGGAGCCACAGGTCCAGCCATTTGCAGTTTTTGGGCAACACCCCTGATGTGTGACCCCAGCCCGGACAGGAGCAGGTGTCATGGGGGGGTGATGTTCTGCGGCAGGAAAGAGGGGCTGGGGAGGGGCCGGAGAGGAGACTGGGGGGGTACAGAGGCAGAGAATGTGAGCCCCCACTAAAAGGGAGGCGCAAGACGAGACCGAAGTTCCTGCTGGTAACATCAGGACGCACACGCAGAGCAAACGCAAACCTTTCCTGCTGGACTCAGAGGAATGAAGGAGCGGGAGGGGGGGCAGAGCCCTGGACAAGGGTCCAGACCCCTGGTGGAGACTATGAGGAATGCCAGGAGCTCTGTGGGCTTATGTCCTTACCGTATTTACCAGAAGGCCTTTCTCTGGGCCGGGGCACAGCACAGGGGTTAAGGGGCACGCAGCCAGCCCTAGCTCTGACCTCAGTCCCCCAAGCCCACCGGGCTCACTATCGCAGAGCCAGGAGCAACCCCGCTGAGCACTGCTGAGCGCAGCCCAAAAGCACCCCCCAGATACTGCCCTCCCCTCCCAGAGCCCCCAGACCCTGCCCTCCCCCTCAGTCTGTTTCCCCTCTGGCATTGGATGAAACCAACCCAAAGTCTGAAACTTTTGCCGTTAAAACACGCAGGGACCTTTCTGTGTTTTATTTATCTTGGAGGTGGGGGTTGGGCATCACCTGGCAGTGCTCAGGACTGACTCCTGGCAGTGTGGGGAACCATCCGGGGGCCAGGATCAAACCCAGGTCGGCCGTGTGCAAGGCAAGTGCCCAGTGCAATGGTTTCTGTTGTCTTTGGGCCTCTGTTCTTCCCCGGCTGTGTCTGCATCTTCCGCGCCCAAGGGGTCACTTTGTGCCTGTCCCTCTCCCCTCCTCTGCCTGACTCCACTCAGCCCGAGACTCTCCAGATTCGTCCAGGGAGCAGCGCGTGTGCGGCTTGCTCTGGTCTTAGAGCCGAGCAGCATCCCATTGTGTGCGTGGGCCATAGTTTCTTTATCCAGTCATCTGTTCTCGGGCACTGGGTCATTTCCAGAGTCTTCCTCCTGGGAACAGTGCTGCGGTGGACATAGTCACGCCAATGTCTTTTCTGGAAATAGTTCTTGAGCCCTTGGGGTTAGATGCCAAGAAACCGATTGGTGGTGGAGGCTCAATCCCTGGATTTTCAGGGAGAAGAGTCCTTATTGCTTCCCAAAGGGCTGGGCCAGTCACCAGCAGGGAATAAGCCCCCGCCCCACTGCCCCGAACCCTGGCCAACACCCCTCGCTCTTATTCTCTGGGCTGAGTGGCAGCTCCCGGCTGGGGAGAGCTCTGTCTCCATGTTTCCCTGATGGTCCGTGACCCGAGAGCACTTTTCCATATATCTTATGGCATTTCTATGTCTTCTTTGGGGAAGTTGCTGTTCATCTCTTCATCCGATATTTTAAAAATGGGGTCGCCTGTTTTATTTTTTTTTCCTAGTATAAGCATTCTAAGTCTCCAACAACACACACTGCCCCGCCGCCAGGAACTAATATATCCCACCTCTGTGCCTGTCCCTCTCCTTCTGTGAGTTCTGATTCTTCAGGTTCTGGGACGCGACCTGGGTCAAGACATCTGCCAGACCCCAAGGTGAGGCGAGCAGAGAGCGAGTCTTAGGGGGCTCGGCTTCTCCTGCCTCTCAAGACAAGCCAGGCCCCAGGGTGTGGGAGCTGAGGGCCAGCGAGGGGACATCGGGCACAGTGGCCATCCCGGTCAGCTCACAGCCTTGCTGGTGCCCTGAAGGTCTCCTGCTTCATCGGGGAGGGAACTGAAGGAATTTCCAGCAGCTGGGGGAGGATGGGACGGCCGTGGGTCACTGACAGCTCCAGCAGAGGGGTGGCAGTGCGGCTGCCCATGCTGAGGCCTGGTCAGTCACAGCCCTTTAAGGAAGGGAAGCAATTAAGGGGCTTCCATTAGGGAGGCAGCTGCCATCTGCTCGGGCATCTGCTGAGGTTATTGTGGCTCCCAGAGCCCAGGGGAGGGACGCAGGGGTCAGGGGGACACTTCAGGAGGGAGGGACACTTTGGGCTCTGTGTCAGCCTGGGTGGGTTGGTACCAACGAGGGTGGAACCCACCCCTGGCCCACTGGAGAGAGCCGAGGACCCCCCAACAGACCCTGGCAGGCCCCAGAGTGGAGCTGGGGGCGGAGGCCGACACATCCCACCTCTGCAGACTCAGGGGCAGCGTGAGAAATGGTGGTGGGACAGAAGCTGAGGACGGTGCTCCAGGGAGCACAGCATGGGGACAGGCTCTGCACTCTCCTAGCAGCCCCTGGCAACAGACACAGTCCCATAGGCCCTTCCTGCATTACCTCGGCTCGTGCTGAGGACACGGATGTGGGTGCCGCCAGTCTCAGCTCACTGATAGAGACAGAGGACACAGAGAGGGTGAGTAAGTGGCAGAAGGTCACACAGCTCCAAACAGCGGTCACTGAATTGAGACCATGGTGTCACACTGCCCCTGCCTGGACTTGTGTGCTCCGAGGAGGGGAAGGTCAGTCCGCACAGAGCTGAGGGACAATGAGGGGCCACATGGGGGGATGGGCCTGGCCGTGCCGGCAATCAGAGAGGTCAGAGAGGTCGTTCTGAAGGTGTTGTTGGCCTGGGCTCGGCTGCCGGGAGGGACATCACTGGTCCAGTGGTCACTGCGTTTGGGGTAAAGGCATCCACGTTAATGCCTGGCAGTAGCAAGGACACCCTGAACACCAACGTGTGACGTGACCAGCCTTGATGAACATCAGGAAGCAACTGTCAGCCTGAGTGTCACCAAACCTCACTTCAAACGGGGGCTGGGGAGGGGCTGACCACAGACCACACGCAGACCCCCTGGGTCCAAGCCCCGCACTGCCCAGTGCTGGGGTGACCGTGATGGCCCCGGCACGGCCGGGTTGAGCAGACACACACATTTCAGAGCACTGGTCTTTCAGGCTAGCCATGCTGGGCAAAGAGTGGCCGGAAGTGGCCTCTGAGTGTGTCTCTGAGGAATAAAGAACAACAAACCCAACAGTGTACAGGCAACGTTTTCCTCGTCTTCCCTGCTTCACCGGCTGCTTCCGTGCTCTCACGCCTGAATGGATGGAAACGCTCAGTGTGGATCGGGTGTGTCTCCTCTGCGGGCTCCTTGCCCTCAGCACAGCTCCCAGGGAATGTCTGTCTGGCTCCGTGTCTCTTCCTGCCCGCGGTTTCGGTCAACTGCGAAGCTCCAGGTTCAGTCTCTGCAGACCCCGAGCCCAGGCATGGTGGCGACTCTCCCGCCAGTTTCCATACCTGTGACTATGGTCCCTGATGCCAGTTAGTCTCTGTGGCGTTGGGGGCAGCAGTGGATGTGCCAGACAGTGGCATCAGACACACGGTTTGTGGTTCTTTCTGTGAAGACCCATAAAGGATGGAGACAGGTTTAGGAGTCCTCAAAGGACAAGGGGGCTGAGACGGAGGAGACAGAGTTCCAGCGGTTGATGGGGACAGAGAGAGCTTGTCGGGGAGACGGGAAGACGCAGAGACCAGGGCAGATGGACAGACAGACTCCTGAGACCGAGCCGGGAGGGCACTTGCCTTGCACGCGCCAACCCGGGTTTGATTTCCAGCATCCCATATGGTTCTCCAAGTCCCTCCAAGAGTGATCTCTGAGCACAGAGCCCAGGTAAGCTCTGATCACAGTCGGGTGGGACCCCAAAACAAACAAACAAAAATGCAAAGCCAGGGCCTGAGAGACGTTTGATCCTGGCACCCCCATAGATTGCCCTGAGCACCACCAGGAGTGATCACTGAGCACAAAGCCGGGACTAAGCCCTGAGCAATGCTCAAAGAAATTAGAAATAAATAAAGACCTTGGCTCTGGACTCCTCAGCAGATGGCCCCCTCCATCCCTCCTGCAGCCTCTGGGTGGCCACTCCCACCTCAGGCTCCAGCCAGGGCCTGGAAGAGCCTCTTCCCCTGGGCCCATCACTCCGGGCAGTGTTGATGAAGGAAGGGACCCAGTGGGTCGCCCGCAGAGTTTCTCCAGGCTGAGACATTCCTATCACTATCACTATCTTCCCGTTAATCATCTATTTGCTAGAGCGGGCACCAGTAATATCTCCATATGTCCTGTCTCAGGCTAGTAGAACCCAAAGGCATCTGCTTGCTCCAGGAACATAAAGAGCCTCAAACCATTATATTAGGTCACGGGAATGACCTAATATAAATGTTATTGGTATTTGGCATATCAAATACGACACGAGCAGCTAGCCAGGCTTGCCGTGCAGGTGGCATACTGTTGTAGTCACCTCTAAACAAAGCAGAGCCGGGCTGTAATAGACTAGTCTGCTGGGTGGAGTTGTGACGAGAGGGAAGTCCGGATGTGGAAAATGGCGGGCCCCACGGAGTAGGGGAGGGGGTCTGGCTTGTTGTGAGGCTCTGCCGGGTGGCAGGCCAGGGCTAGAACCTCGCCATGCCTCCCGGCGCCTCACGAGCAGCTGGGCACAGGGAGAGCTCTCCCTGAGACATTCCTGCCCCCAACAAATGACACCGAGCCTTAGGTGACAGCTGCCCTGGCCGTGGCCTACAGCCAGGGTGAGGGAGGGCGGAAGAGGCAGCGTGGACAGGAGTGTGGACATGTCTGGGCAGGAGGTGGCCGAGGGTCCTCATCCTCAGCCCCGTCCGAGCTCTGGGGCTGCACCCTGGTTTCCAGGACACAGGTGAGCCTGGGCCCACGGCAAAGTGCCCCTTGGTGCCACTTGCCCTCCGACACCTGGCTGGCCTAGGACGGCGCTGACCCTCTGAGCCTGGCCACAAATCAAGACCCATACCCCTTACCCTGGGAGACCCAAGCTTGGGGTCCCTCCTGCCTCAGCCTTCTGGCTGAGCAGCCTCCTTCCAACAGGCTCAGGCAGGTTTTGGGGCACTCTGCTTGGGGCCTGCTATCAGGAAGCATCAAAAGCTCTGCGATAGAAGCCTCTGGACCGAGTCAGCACGAGAACAGGGCGGGCACACCCTTACCAGCTCGCCTTGGCTGGTGCTCACTGTGGCTGGGCATCTGCACACCTCCCCTGGGGCCCCCCCACACCTCCCCTGGGGCCCCCACACCTCCCCTGGGGTCCCGCACACATCTCCTCGGGCTTTACAGAGTCCTCAGCAGGAGCCGCTGAGGGCCTGGGGCAAGCACGTCCCTTCTGAGCTTGCAGCTCTGCAGCTAGGACACAGGGTACACGGGCAGCTCATCTCTGCGCTGGGACCGGGCACACTCGCCACGCACAGGGACCTGAGCTGCCCCCAGCATCACTGGGTATGGCCTGGAGGCCTCCAAGCACCTCGGGGTGGTCCCAGGGGTCTCCAGCCCAGCAGGCTGAGTCTCGCCAGAAGTGGGCCTGGCTCCACTGAGCCCTGGGCAGAAAAGGCATAAAAAGAAAAAGCAGTTCAAAGTTGCAATGGCTCTCACAGGTGTGTTGTGCCAGTTAAAGGGAGGAGTGCGGGGCAGGCACAGCACCGGCCTTGCACGTGGCCCGCCAGGGGTTCCGTCCTCTGCACCCCAAGTGACCCCCCAACCCACCAGGAGTGAACCCTGAGCACAGAACCAGGAGTAAGCCCTGAGCATCTCCCGAAAACCTTAATAATAATAATAAATCAAAGTGGAAGGAAATGAAATAAACAGAGGAGCAGAGAGGGAGGTGCTGATAAATGGGCCAGGGGTGTGGCTGAGCAGGAGAGCACTTGGCCGGAATGCAGGAGGGAACCATCTCCAGCAACACACACACGCACACACACATTACACACATCACACATGTGAACACACATATACGCATACACATCACACATGCACACACACACACGCATACACACACCATAGACATACCACACACACACAGGCATTCACACACCAGTATAAATAAATGTGGTTCTGTCTTCTCTTCATGGAATTACCATGTTCATAAGGGATGTACTCGTTCCCAGCGTATGACAGAACAATTCCATGTTTGTGTCTATGTTATAGATTTGTAGCTTATTTAACACCAGCAGCTCACTGCATTTTCTTTTCACATGTAATGAAACTTTTCATTTATTTATTTATTTTTGCTTTTTTGGGTCACACCGGTAATGCTCAGGGGTTACTCCTGGCTCTGCACTCAGGAATTACTCCTGGCGGTGCTCGGGGACCATATAGGATGCTGGGGATCAAACCCGGGCCAGCATGGGCCAGCCGTGTGCAAGGCAAACGCCCTACCCGCTGGGCTATCGCTCCGCCCCGGCTCTGCCCTTCTGAGCTCAGTATCTGTTCCACTCGGCCTCCCACCTCGGGTCCAGGAAACCCGTGCTGAGGCTCGAACCACGGCACCTCACATGCAGCGACGCAGGTCAGTGACTTTCTCCCTCCGACCCCTAGTTTCTGCATCTGCATAATGGGCTGAACAGGGGTCCTAGAAAATCGTTCCAGGGGGAAAAAAGACAAAAAAAACGTTGTGTGCCTGCAGCTGGGCGCCCAGAGGGCTATATTCAGCACAGCCTTACTCACTCTCAGCAAACCACCCAACACCCACGGACGGGAGGCGGGATAAAGCCCCAGACAGACAAGGACAAAAGAGCAAAGTCCCGACACCCACCAGCACATGGGACTCCCGAAGCAGAACATTCTGGAATG
>JAJIBD010016298.1:0-10485 GCA_021461705.1 Cryptotis parvus | reverse complement strand
AACATTTTAGTCTAGCAACCCATGAACAAACCGTACATCCATATACTTGAACTATTTTATATTTAATGCTTATCTTCCCTTTCTAGCTAAGAAAATAATTCATCCCAAGTAAAAGGCAAATGGGGACTTTTGGGCCAAAATCAAACTCTGAGGGAACTGAGTCATTTGCCTTTTGTTTCTCAAGTGATGCTCAGGGACTCCTCCCAGCTTGGTGCTCAGGAGTCATTACCAACAGTGCTCACAGCACCCTGCAGGGACAGAGCCCCAAACTCTTGCATGCAAAACATGCACTCAGCCCGTTGAGCTATCATGCTGGCCCAGATAACCGAGATTTAACGGCGCCAATGGAAGGGAGGAAAAGTCAACTATATGGCAGCTGAAATGGAACCAACTGTGGTTAGTTGCTAGCATGTAACTGCAGGCAACCAATAAGAAACAGCATTTGTGCTTCTTGTAAACCTTCCAGTTATTTAATGCTCTCTGGAATTGTTCTACTTCCACCAGCTACGCTTCTTGATGCCAATACTCTTGTCCTACTGGTCAGGCCTACTGTGTGATCACACATCTCTTTACCCAGATCCCAACTTCCTTGGGGAGCAGCCCTCATATTTACCCTGTTAAAACTATGGCTCTAGATGGTCGAATACATGGAGGCTCAATACTCTGGACCTTCTAGAGCACAGAAAGGAGCCTGGCTAAGCATTTTGCAGCATTCCCAGCAGAATATTTTGTGAGTGAGGCAGTATCTCCTTTCCAAGCAGCACAAGATCATCAACAAGAATACTGCCGGTGAAAAGCCCACAGCGAGCATCATTCTCAATGGGGAAAAATTGAAAGCCTTCCCTCTTAGATCAGGGACAAGACAGGGTTAACCACTCTCACCTCTTTTATTCAATATAGTACTGGAAGTACTTGCCATAGCAATCAGAGAAGAAAAGGACATCAAGGGCATCCAGATAGGCAAGGAAGAAGTCAAGCTATCATTATTCGCAGATGACATGATATTACACCTAGAGAACCCTAAACTCTCTACCCAAAAACTCCTAGAAACAATAGACACATATAGTAGAGTGGCAGGATACAAAATCAACACCCAAAAGTTGGTGGCTTTCCTATATACAAATAACAAAAGAGAAGAAAGGGATATTAAGGAAACAATTCCATTCACAATTGTGCCACAGAAAATCAAATACCTAGGAATCAACTTAACCAAGTGTGTAAAGGACCTGTACAAAGAAAACTACAAGACACTGCTCCAAGAGATAAAAAGAGTACACAGGGAATTGGAAACACATTCCCTGTTCATGGATGGGGAGAATCAACCTTGTCAAAATGGTAATACTCCCTAGAGAGCTGTACAGATTCAATGCAGTACCTATAAGGATACCCATGACATTCTTCAAAGAAATTGACCAAACACTCCTGAAATTTGTATGGAACAATAAACCCCCAAGGATAGCTAAAACAATCCTCTGGAATAAAAACAGACCTGTGGACCTATGGAATAGAATTGAGTATCCTGACACCCAACCTCAAACACATGATCATTTCATCTTTGATAAAGGTGCAAAGAGTCCAAAATGGAGTAAGGAAAGCCTCTTCAACAAGTGGTGTTGGGAAAACTGGGCAGCGACATGTAAAAAAATAAATTTGGACCTGTGTCTAACACCATGCACAAAAATCAGATCAAAATGGATTAAAGATCTCAATATCAGACTTGAATCCATAAAGTACATTGAAGAAAATATAGGAAAAACCCTTCACGACATTGAAGATAAAGGTATCTTCAAAGGTGAAACACCACTAACAAAGCAACTAGAAGAAAAGATAAACATATGGGATTACATGAAACTAAAAAGCTTCTGCACCTCAAAAGAAACAGTGACTAAGATGCAAAGGCAGTCCACAGAATGGGAAAGAATATTCACCCAATACCCATCTGATAAGGGGTTAATATCCAGGATATATCAGGCACTGGTAGAACTTTACAAGAAGAAAACAGCCAACCCCATAAAAAAAATGGGGAGAAGAAATGAACAGAAACTTCAACAAGGAAGAAATTCGAATAGCCAAAAAACATATGAAAAAAATGATCATCATCACTAATCATCAGAGAGATGCAAATCAAAACAACAATGAGATATCATTTTACACCACAGAGACTGGCACATATTCAAAAGAGCAAGAACAACAAGTGCTGGTGTGGATGTGGGGAAAGGGGGACACTCATCCATTGTTGGTGGGAATGCCGGCTGGTATAGCCTTTCTAGAAAACAATATGGACATTCCTCCAAAGACTAGAAATTGAACTCCCATTTGACCCAGCCATACCACTCCTGGGAATCTACTCTGGGAAGCCAAAAATATGCAGCAGAAACATCATCCCTATTTTTATGTTCATAGCAGCATTATTCACAAAAGCCAGAATCTGGAAACAACCAGAGTGCCCTAGAATCAATGACTGGATAAAGAAGCTTTGGTACATCTACACAATGGAATACTATGCAGCTGTTAGGAAAAATGAAGTTTTTTAATCCATTTATAGGCAAATAAAATTTGCCTATAAATGGATGGACATGGAGAAGATTATGTTTACTGAAATTAGCCAGGGAGACAGATACAAAATGACTGCATTTATTTGCATGACATAAATATATATGTACATATTATAATACCAATATCCAAGGTCAAGTGAAACATGACCTTGTAACAGGAGGTCTTGTGGAAATTATCACAAACGTGTGGGAGTCAGAGGCTAGGTAAGACAGAAAATGGAACAGTTGCTAACAATTGTCGAGGGTACTAATACCAACCTAGAACTGAGCATTAAATACAGGCAAAAAGATACACATGACAACCTTTTAATGTATGTTCTGTAATCCATAGTCTGGAAGGGAAGGAAAGGAGAAAGAGAGAAAAAGGAAAAAAATAAAGAACCTGCCATGGAGGTGGGCTGGGGAGGGGAGAGGGAACCGGGGACGTTGGTGGTGGGAGATGGGCACTGGTGGAGGGATGGGTGCTGGAACACTCTATGACCAAAACCCAAATATGCACTTTTTAATTGTATATCTTTGTAATTGTATATCTCACAGTGGCATAATAAAATGCTTTTTAAAAAAAACATAAAAAAAAGAATATTGCTGGTGAGATTTCAGGCTCCTACCTCTAGGGACCTCCTCCTTTTTATACAAGAGCACTTTGTGGTATAAAAGCGCCATTTATAAATGCTATTTCCATTAAAAAGTCATGCTAGCACTACAGTCTTCACCCAAAACCTGCCTCCCCAGTGGGTGAAGAGTGCTCTGACCCAGTCACACACGTGGATGATTGTGGTCCTGGTTTTCTTCCATCTGAAAAGCCAGCAGCCTCCTGGAAGATGACTAAGCATGACCAAGTCATTGGACACTTGGCTCTCAGTCAGCTTAAAACCCAGCGCTTAGACTGGGAGTCACAGGAAGCAGGGAGAGGCCCCAGAGACCCTCTGGATCGCTAAGGTCAGGCTTCCTGACCATCTTCAGCTGAGCATCCTGAAAAGGAAGGTTCTAAAGGGGTTGGAGGGAGAATGAAAAAGAAAACAAACAGAATGCAGAAACAGCCGGAAGGGGCATGCCTGAGCTCCTTCTGAACTTTGTACAGGGAGACGGCTCATGTCTTCAATTTCTTTGGAAGCAAGAATGGATGGACATTGTGTTACTACAAGTGCCGGACTGGAAATCCCAATTCCTCTTTGAAAATCCTGGAGATCTTCCTTCTCTGCCAGACCTGATTACTAATATAAATATGAGTTGCCTTGTTGAGGAATATTGGTAACCTTTATTTTCACCTCCTTCTGTTTCAATGATCACTCTTCATGCCCGAATCTCTTCAAATCCTTATCTGTCTAGCCAAACACTGTTCTTAACTCCCCCGCCCCATTCTCACTAAAGGAAATGGAACAGAATTCTTAGGACAGAAAATAAAGTATAAATTTCTACTCAGAAGCATAAACTTTTTATGTTGATCTTTAAAGATTATCTTGAATAACATGTTTAATTCACTCACTAAACATTAATGGACACCTAAGTATCTGACCCTATGCAAGAGATAGGTACACTGACCTATATGTCCCTACACAAGAGATCAAGTGAACATGTTTAATTCACTCAGTAAACATTAATGGACAGCTAAGTATCTGACCCTATATAGGAGATATTGAAGGTGAGCAGACCACAAGTCTTATTATCTGACTACCAACATTATAATCTGTTTATGTGTCTTAATGTGTTCATACAGATAGAAGCCAGGCATGGTGGGAACTCCATGGAATAAAATCTTATTTGTCCCCTGAGATATTAAGGAAATCTTCTTGGAAGGGGTGACATTTGAGCTGGCGCATGAAGGATAAATAGTAATTCTCCAGGCAAACAAAAAAAAGGAAAGAGTTCATCAAGCTAAAAGGAAAACATTGGAAAAGATGAGAAAAAGAAAACTAGCTTGTTCAACAGCTATGTCAGAGACAGCTCACGGAAATCAGAATAAAGGGATCTCACACTCTGGGCAGAGGCTGGGGCATTGCTATGTGGAGGTTGGGAAATAGAAAAGTTTTCAGGTTATGAAACATCACAATCAATTGTTTTTATTAGTAAGATTGCTCGGTTCCAGTGCTGGCTCCAGCTGGGGAAACTCAGGGAAACAAGGAGACGCAGCAGCATCCAGGTGAAAGACTGTAAAGGTGTAACGGGGAGCCGGGCAGGGTCAGACAGTGGTGTCCATTTCACCCATCTCTCTGTTCCATGGAAACATTTTTCCTGCTGAGAGCTGTGCAGTGGAGCCGGACAGGACTCTCCGAACCCTAAGGCAAGCATGTGTTTTCTTCACTTAGCTTCATTAATGACCATTTCTCTGAGCTGGAACTAAACTCTTCAATGCAAAGTGAGTGATGTGGCAAACTGTGACTGTGGATGGTGAAGCTGGTTGACAACTGCTAAATTGTTTTAATAAAGATGTCGCTAGACTGTTGGGACTCAAATAACATGATGGCTTACACAGTCATCAAACTCAAATCTAAGCCTGTTCAGAACAGTTTATAAGAACTCTGAGTTCTTATAAAATCAAAATACTAAGGATCGCCAATGGCAAAAATAGAGCTGAACTCTGAGTCCGTGCCCATCCTTTTCTTAAGATGGGCTTCCGCACTTTCTGTCTTTCCTTGACTCCTGCTGGTGAAGCTCTTTTTTTTCAGAGGGGCTCTGGTCAAATCAAATAGAGTTTTGCTCACACAGATTCTTAATTTTATTTTTTTAGTATTTTGGGCCACACCTGGAAATGTTCAGGGGTTACTCCTGGCTCTATACTTAGGAATTACTCCTGGAGGTTCTCGGGGACCATATGGGACACTGGATATTGAACCCAGGTTGGCCAAGTACAAGGCAAGTGCCTGACTGTACTATCACTTCAACCCATTTTAAATATTTTAATATTCTTCAGATAATCTATTTAACACTATTCATATCAAAAGAATTAGGGTGGGGAGGGCTAGAGAATATGCTTTGTTGGTTTTTCTTCTTTGTTTTGTTTTTTAAAAAGTTGTTTTATTGAATCACCATGAGATAGACCATTACAAAGCTATAAATGATCGGGTTTCAGTCATACAGGTCATACAGTGTTCCAACATCCAATCCACCACCAGTGCACATTTCCCAGCAACAATGTTCCCAGTTTCCCTCCCCTACCCCAAACCCCCCACCTGTTTCTATGGCAAGCATTTTTTCTCTCTCTCTCTCTCTCTCTCTCTCTCTCTCTCTCTCTCTCTCTCTCTCTCTCTCTCTCTCTGTCTCTCTCCTTCTGCACATTGTGGCTTGCCATACAGACACTGAATGGTTATCATGTATATCCCTTCACCTACTTTCAAAACTCATTTCTAGAAGTTCTAGACCAGCAGCGCAGTTCTTATCCAGAGTGGTCATTTTCAACTATCTTTGTCATAGTGGTCCCTTCTCTATCGTACCTACACCTTTCTCCCCTCACTTTTGTGGTAGATTCCAACCTTGGACAAGTCCTCCTGGCTCCTGTTTTCCGTGGCCTTGGATAGTGGTCTCATACTTTTTTTTTTATTCCTGAAGCAACCAGATGCCATTGGGCCACACTGGCACGTGATAGGGTCAAATGGAAATGTTACTGGCACCCGCTCGAGCAAATTGATGAATAACAGGATGTCAAGTGAGTGATCAAGTGATCCCACAAATGAGTGCAGTCATTCTGTATCTGTCCTTTTCCTCTGGCTAATTTCACTCAGAATGGTACTCTCCAGGCCCATCCATTTGTAGGGAAATTTCATGGCTTCATTTTTCCTAACAGCTGTGTAATATTCCATTGTGTAGATGTACCACAGATCATTTGCACAGTCATCTGTTCTCAGGCACTTGCATTGTTTCTTACAGGCTCACTTGTGCCTCGATGCTCTGAAACCTGAGCCTTCTGTCACTTCTCTTTTAACTGGCTGTCCTGCAGCCTGGAGCCTCTCACAAAGTGTGTGTGTGTGTGTGTGTGTGTGTGTGTGTGTGTGTGTGTGTGCATGTGTGTGGCTGGGGGGGGGGTATCTGAGTTGAACCATGCAGGGACAGTTCTGAGTCAGAAGAAAAAAAGAAGTTCAAGTTGCTGCTTTGGGGGGAATCTGTGTCCATGAACAAGTAAATTCATGGCTCGGTGCCGGATTTTCATCTTGAACCAGAGAGAGTAATGGGGAAACTGCCACTTTGTTGACTGAAGGGGTAGTATGAGGGGCTGGGGGGGGGTCTGTGGCAGAATGATGCATGCAGGCATTTAGTCAGGGAATATTCACAGGCTCTGTGTCATTGGTGATTCCAGAGGCTCTGCCTTTGTGATCTCCCAGTAACACGACAAACTGTGACCCTGGACAACACTAGCAGTCAAGTGTGCCACTCCTGGTGAGCATCATAACTGTGGCCCTGGTCAGCCCCAAAAAGCAGCAGCAAGGGAAGGGGCAGAGTATATGAACTAGTGCAAAGTTCTAAAACATTACTCCAGTAGGAGTTCAAGTACATTGCTCCAGAGTCAAAATGGAAGTAGACAGATTTCATTTATGAAAAAAAAAACTAAAACAAAAAACTGGCAGGCCACAAAGTCCCTGTCCACTCAAGAGAGGCAGATACATTACATATATCTGTTCCTGTTTCTCATTTCAAACTAAAAATCAGTGGGATCTTGGCGCAGAGCGACAATATAGCTGGCAGGGGCGTTTGCCTGTTTCAAAAAAAAAAAAAAAAAATTCAGTGAGTATTTTCTCCCAGCATTTGAAACTGTTAGAGCTACGTGATAAGTTTCTTTGAGTTTGCAGGCCGTTTTCCCTACATTTCTCCTTGTGTGTATGAAGTAGGTGGCCTCCACGGGTGGCTTATGTGCGGCAGGAAGGAGAGAGACTGTCACTTTCTCCCCAGCCACCTCTGCCACCCGGGCCCTGCTGGGCAGGTGAGGCCTCATCCCGGCTTTGCAGGTTCTTGTCTTTACCTTTCTGAAGAATTTCAGGAGGAGACATGCAGTGAAGCAAAACAGATTTTATTTGGAGGGTTTTTAGGAAAAGGGAAGGAGAGAGAGGGAAGTGAGAGAGCAATGTGAGAGAGAGAGAGAGAGAGAGAGAGAGAGAGAGAGAGAGAGAGAGAATGGGGCTTCTCCAGCGGGAGCGGGGCCCCAGCGCACACACACACATACCAGCATCAGATACAAAAGCATAAAAGTCCACATCTCAAGAGAGGAGACTCAGACCACACATGTGCTCAGGCTCCATATGTGCTTGGCCACAGGGCTCAAGCCATACATGGGCTCAGGCAGCATATGCTAGCCCTTCCTTTGTTCAAGGGGACCTTTATAGGGTCCCTCTCGTAGGGCTGTCCATCACTTGCTGCTTCCAGCTAGAGGGTAGGGCCTTAAATGACCTTTAAAAGGTCGGATTTCATATGGCTATTTCTTGGTCTTTGTTCAGACTTCTCTGGGAGAGGTGGGGGTTGCTCAGGTACCATAAACTCTTGGCGCTAGTTCCTTAATTGGGTTTCTATCTTGGTGTGTGCTGTTTGTGTGTGTTGTTTGTCTTCAAGTCTCTTTGATGCCAGGCAGATCCTGGTAAAGTTCCTTTTCACAAGTCCAGTAACTGAATTTACTCAATCCGGCCCAGGTATGCTGAACCAGAGACTCTCGGACATGGGGCAGAGCTGCTCCTTGCTCTCCCTGTGCCCAGCTGCTCATGAGGCGCCTGGGGAGACATGGCGGGTTCTAGCCTGGCCTGCCACCCCAGCAGAGCCTCACAACAAGCCAGACCACCCTCCCCTACTCCATGGGGCCCGCCATTTTCCACATCCGGACTTCCCTCTCATCACAACTCCACCCAGCAGACCAGACTATCATAGCCCCGGCTGCGCGGCCGCTAGTGGCCACACAGTTCATCAATAAATGCTTTATTCAGAGGTGACTACAACAGTATGCCACCCGCACAGCAAGCCTGGCAAGCTGCTTGTGTAGTATTTGATATGCCAAATACCAGTAACATTTATATTAGGTCATTCCCGTGACCTAATATAATGGTTTGAGGCTCTTTATGTTGTTGGAGCAAGCAGATGCCTTTGGGTTCTACTAGCATGAGACAGGACATATGGAGATATTACTGGTGCCGCTCTAGCAAATAGATGATTAACGGGAAGATAGTGATAGTGATAGTGACTGATTCTCAGAAATTTCATGGCCTTGCCCATTTGTTCTGGGGCCTGTCCTGACTTCCTGCCTATGTCATTCATGTACATGCACATGCTACATGGCTATACCTGGGTTTTCATTTCGTTGCTAGGATAACACTGTAGGGACAGCCATTTCCCCTGTTACTTTAAGATGAGTTTGAGGAAGGTGGATGAGGTAAAAGGCAAGGCCCTTTCTTTTGTCCTTTCTAATGGGGGAAAAACAAACTGGAAATAGGCTCAAGACTTTATTTAAGTCAGTGGCATCAGCTAAGTGGGTTGCAGAACATTCCAGCAGTTCTCATATTCCTGGTCCTGTGCCCATATCTTCTTGCAGTTTTTTGATGTGTTCATTTTCTTTTTTCTTTTTGTGGTACGGGGATCAAACCCTGGGCCTCCTACAGGTTAAGCATATGTTCTATCATAAAACCTTCTTTGACATTTAATTGTGATTCTTAGGGATGCCTCAGGCACACTTTTTGATATCCCAATCTAAAGCTGGCTCAAGACTAAGAAAACAAAGGGACCTCGCTGCAGATTTTCAAGTTCTCTGTGATGTGCTCAAAAGGAGAGCTCGTTCTTGCTTTTTTGCTTTGCTTTTTTATTTTATTATATTATCACGAGATATACAACTACAAAGCTGTTCATGACTGGGATTGGTCATACAGTATTCCAGCACCCAGCGCTTCACCCGGGCACATTTCCCCACCACTGATATCTCCAGATTCCCTCCCTCCAACACCTGCATCTATGGCAGGCACCTCTCTCTCTCTCTCTCTCTCTCTCTCTCTCTCTCTCTCTCTCTCTCTGCTGTCTCTGCCTCTGTCTGTCTGTCTCTCTCTGTCTTTGTCTCCATCTATCTCTGTCTCTGTCTCTCTCTCCCCCCTTATGTGCATTGTTGTTTGAAATACAGACACTGAAGTGTTATCATGTATATCCCTTGACCTACTTTCAATACTCAGAAACACATCTTAATTCCAGAAAAATTCCAAAACCTTCACCTCTGCTCCATATGCCATTGTACATTTCCTATGCTCATCTTAATAGTTATCTCAATACATAAAGCAATGGATTCAGCAATACCCAAAAGAGGTACATTTACTGCTCACACAAGCATCTGTACAGACCAGAAAAGCCCAGTAATTCAGACACAGGCTAGCTTCAGCATCCACTGTTCACTCACAAGAATTTAAAGTTCCAAGAACATAAAGTTCCATCCCTGGGCAAAATACAGAGTTCAGCTGCTCTGTGCTAACACCCGGGACCCTGAAGACCTCAGTGAGGACACTGTCCTCCCAGGAAGACACCTTCCCCCAATTTCACAGTGCCCTGGGACTCCCAGAACCAGAGTCCATCCTGGAGTCTACTGAATTCCCCTAAGACTTCACACTGCCTGAGAGAGTCTAAAGTCCTCAGATCCCTTCCAACTCCCCAGCCGGTGGAGTCAGCACATTTGTCAGGCTTCTGTTCCCATCAGAGCGCAACTGTGCGATCCGGAACTTCCCTGTCCCGCTCCTCAGCCTTCCTGTTCAGGCGGTGCTCCCGCTGTGCAGCCTCTGCTGAGACCATGGTGACTCCGTCTCTCCCTCTCTTCTCTCCCCTCTCCACTCCCTGACCTCAGCCCTCCTGTCCAAATACAGAAAACAGAGCTGCCCGCTGAAGGCTAAGGACCTTGTGATGGCAATAACAATACTTTTTTTTTCTTTTTTGCTTTTTTTGGGGTCACACCCAGATGCTCAGGAGTTACTCCTGGCTCTGCACTCAG
>JAJIBD010016296.1:0-22875 GCA_021461705.1 Cryptotis parvus | reverse complement strand
AAAGAAAGAAAAGAGAAAGAAAGAAAGAAAGAAAGAAAGAAAGAAAGAAAGAAAGAAAGAAAGAAAAGAAAGAAAGAAAGAAAGAAAGAAAAAAGAAAGAAAGAAAGAAAGAAAAGAAAGAAAGAAAGAAAAGAAAGAAAGAAAGAAAGAAAGAAAGAAAGAAAATGAGCTAATCTTACTACTGTGACCACAAATGTATCATAATATAAAATATTTAAAAAATAAAAAGCAGTTCTATATCCAGATCTGATTTGGTCCTTCATTTCTAACACTATGCTTATAGTCGCAACTGCTTTTATTTCCTTTTGCAATTCCTAGCTAGTTACCTGGACCAAAACTAATAACATCTTTCTTCACAAGTTTTTGCTTGAATATCAGAGCAATAGTAGAGCAGGTAGGATGCTGGTCTTACACGCAGCTGACCAGAGTTCAATCCCCAGTATCCCATATGTTCCCCTAAGAACCACCAGGAGTAATCCTGAGTGCAGAGCTAGGAGTAACCCTGGAGCATTGCTGTTTGTGATCTAAAAGTAAAACCAATAAAAAAATATTTACTGAATAGATACTCAATCATTCCCATTGGTCTGGGTCTGAGACAGTAAGTCATCACAGATAAGAGTTCTGTGACACCTCTGCTCTGAGACAGTAGCGTCGCCATAGATAAGAGTTCTTGTGCCACATCAGTTCTTTCTGTGTCAATCCCCATTTGCCCTTCTGTTTCAGGATAACAGAACTAGGATGTCTAATTGAAATTCAGTTATTTGCAAGTTCACCTCCAGCTCAATTGCAAACAGCACAGGTATGGATGTGATCAGCAAACGAATAATGACTATGATGAGCTGCTCAATTGACATTTCTTCTTATGACACAAGAACTTGTCCCTAGGTTCTTTAGATTATTCTAATACTCAAGGTACAGTTTATTTTAAGACATCAAAAGTTCTAAAGGGATGGGTGTTGAAACACTGTGTGACTGAAACCCAATTATGAACAACCTTGTAATTGTCTACCTCATAAAATATTTTTAATGTTAACTGTAGTCTCTCACAGAGGAGAGAGACTACTAATAAATAAATTTATTGTCTGAGTAGGTTTTTCCGAAGTACTTGAGATATACCATTTCAACAAAAACTCCAGACATTTGTGACAATAAAAAAATTATCAAACATGTTAGGTATATAGATAAAAATGAGTATTTGCAAAGAAAGTTTGCATTCAACCCTCATTTAACATATGTTTATTTAGTCTACAATATGTGCCAGACAGTTATTATATTTAGCAGTACAGACAAGTATAGAGATAAAGAAAACATATTTCTAGCCATATATCAGCCTCTGTTTGTAAATGATAAAAAGGAAAAAGTAATTAGGCCAATCTTTTTTTATCACAGCCCAAATAATGGTAACAGTGAGAATTAGAAACATTCATTTGATTGTATTGCCATAAAACTCGAAATAAAAATTCAGTGGGTCTTCATACAACAGTATATGTAGTCATACAACAAGGTTTAATGGAATTTTTTTTAAAATTTGGAGCAGAAAACATGTCAAATACAGTTAACATTTCTCAGCGGTAATTATATTTTCTTACAAGTGGCTATTACATTTTTAGAGACAGACACAACAAATAATAAGAGTGTTTTTTTCAAGGGGAGAAGCAAGCATAGTGGGTTTTGTTTTTTGAGATGAAATGGGGATAATAAATTTATGAGACCTCACATACAGCTCTAATATAATAAATTAGAAGGATTAATAGAATTGTGAGCTACAGTAACCTGTATGGGTAGAATGCCTATTTTATGGAGCTCGATAATACAGTTTATCATTGACTCCATGGGAATTCCACAATATATTAGCTGTGGTGTAACAATAAAGCGCACACAGTAAGGGGGCATGTCCCTTTTGACACACATTCCCTTCCCACACTGATTTTACCAGGGAAACAACTCGGTGCAGTTTAATTAAACTGCTTTGCAATGAATTAGTCCAGGTCTGAGCCCCTGGACAGAGGGAGGCCCAGCAGTACCACAGGGGTTTGTCCCCTTATGACACCAAAGAGACTTCAGAGAACCTGGGAAAAGAAGTGTAGGGGCCCCCAAATGACATTGTCACCAGAGGGGAAGGGGGCTGTCAATCGAGTCCCTTAAGGAACGACTGGGACCTTCAGAGTTGTTTTTTCTATTTCCCATTTCTTGTGACAGGTCACTCTGTTGGGAAATATCCAAGTACCTTGGGAAGGTTAGTGCTAGTCCTCTGTTTGGGGGTAATGTCCCAGTTGCTCACTTGAGCCTGGCTTTTCAAAGATTATTATAAATTTCTCACTAACTTTCATGAAATAATTGAAAATAAACTTGGGATGATGATCTATTGGAAATAAGATAGGAATAAAACGCTTTTCATTCAAAGTGAAGACTCTCCAGCTAAACATAATCTAGAATCTGGAAGACAGGAGTGAATGACAGAAGGAGCGTTATTTCCCAGAGTTTCGGATCAACAGTATAGTAAGGTTACACTCCACAATGACACAGACAGTCTTGCATTATTGATGCATATTCTTATTTTATCTAAAAGATGTTTACTAATTCATGAGACTGTTTTGGAATTGAAAATAAAAATTTACAAAACACCTGCATTTTTAATAACTGTACCTAGCTAGATGAATTAAATATTTAAGTAAACCAACACACAAAGACCTCAAAAGAATTTAGTAGACAATGGCAATTAGAACTCTAATAACCTCTCTCCACCGAGTCACTGGGTGCCATTTAGATGCCAGAGATGGCACCTTAGTGATGGTGCACATGTCGCCATCGTGCCTTTGGCTGGGTACCCTGAGAAATGACAGTCCCGTTAGGTGTCATGTAAAGCAGCTGACCTCACACTTTCAGTACTTGATCTTTGCACTGCAAGTGACCATTTGTCACTGTTACCCAGAGATGGAACTCAGGTGACTTCGGTGTCACCACTACATTTTCAAAATAATAAACCAACCTCAAGTGTTTCCAAGTCTGGGGAGAAGATGCAAATGCCCTGGGGAAAAATAGGCAGTCAGATGAAAAGCAAGATGAAACACCCTGCTTATAATCCAAGCATTTCTGGTCATCAAAAAAAGGTGTTTGGATTTGAAACTTTTTACAAAAAAGACAGAAAAATTTATTTATGATTTTCTAAACACTGTTTTTCTAAGTAGGTTATAAAGAATAAAATATTTCTAGAGGGGTTTATTCACAAATGGTGGGGTTTCACTTTCCTTCTCAAACAAAGCTTGGTTTTATCTAGACCAGAGCTCATGTAATAGAATTCCCACTATAATGTTCCCAGGTGTGTAGGATAGCATGGTACACATTATCCCCTCTGCTGGGCGTTAAACAGCTCAGATTGTTGATTAAATTAATTGAAATATGAATTCTTAGTATTTCTGGTCTTTGGGGACTTTCCCAGCTCAGGGATTATGAAACTAATGTTAATTTCACAGGAGTAGCTTTTGTGTTAGTGTTTGTTCACTGTCATTAGTACTTTATATAGCATATTTCATAAGTGTTTATTCTTTTCTTCACTAGGATCATGAGAGTTTGGTAGTATTTATGCCAGCATATTGATAAGCAGCTAAAAAGAAATCATTGCCTTGACTTACAAAGAAAAAAAGAACAGATCAAAGTTGTGATTTGTAACTGTCTTCTGTTTCACTTCACTTCTAATGCAAGCCTAATTTTTTTCCACTTTATTTAAACACTGTGGCTTACAAAGTTGTTCATGATGATTTGTTATAGGCACTCAATATTCCAACACCAGGGGCCTGAGCGATGGTCCAGCGGGTAGGGCGTTTGCCTTGCACGTGGCTGGCCTGTGCCGGCCCAGTTCGACAGGTTCGATCCCCGGCATCCCAGATGGTCCCCCCGAGCACTGCCAGGAGTAATTCCTGAGTGCAGAGCCAGGAGAAACCCGTGAGCATTGCCAGGCATGACCCAAAAAGCAAAAAAAAAAAAAAAAATTCCAACACCAACCCCTTCACAACTTCACCTTCTGTGCACCACTGTCTTCATTTTCTCAACCACCCTGCAAGCCCGCCCGATAGCAGGTCCGGCAATAATTTATTTTATATTCCTTGTTACCGATAAATGGCCAACAGAATGATAAAAAAAATTCTGAAAAAAATTGTGAAAATTATTGTTTCTCACCATAGGGACATTATGTTCATTATTTCAAATTAAATCACCATGAGATAGCTAATTGCAAAGTTGTTTAAAATTGGGTTTCAATAGGGGCAACCTCTGTCCCACAGGGATAAGAGCAAGCTGAGCTGCAGTTGTTCCCTTCATTTACAGGGCAGGGGCTATTCCTAATAAGGTGGAACTCAGGTTTGGTGGGTTTTTAAGTGCCTAAATAAGCCAGACTTTTTATAAGAAGTATTTTCATAAGAAAATGATTTTACCCAGAATGTCTTACTCAGAGGCCTCTCGGCAGCCAAGATGAACCTGAGTTTGTGTCTGCGTCATGTCACGGATAGTTGATTCAGAAACATTTGCCACTGAAAAGCTGCAGTCGGCTGAGATAGTGTTAAAGTATGTCGACTGATTAATGATTTTTCCAAAATGGAGGAAGTAACAGGTAAAATGGTAGGGATTCTAAGCTGGGTTTAGTGTACAGTATACATCAGGCTACATTAAATTCAGTTTCAGGAGAATGGTGTGATATCTAATAATGGTCTATGAAAATACTGTGGAATTAGTCCAGGAAAGATACTATATTTGCAAATAGTGTTCCCTTCAGTACTTATGTCGGCAAGAACAATCAACACAGGCTTTACAAACTCAAAAAGTGTAATGTGGTGCCTTATTTATCAGTTATCAATAGAAGAATTGGGATTTAATAGTAATTTATTCAGTGCCACTTCTTGCCATCGCTTTAAAATCATTGAAATGGGTTCCACCACAAGCCTGCTGCCTGCAGGGAAGATGAGCCACACTCATCCTCGGGCAGGATTACCGCCACAGGAGATTCTGTTTCCTGCAGGGCAAAATGCTTTTGAGTTTTGCCTTTTTACTTTATATTTACTTTTCATTGCACATGTTCACCTACCAGTGTTTCACGAAATTCTCTATTTGGGATGCCTTTTCTAAAATAAAATATTACCATTTGTGTGTCAAAAAAATAAATAAAATTGGGTTTCAGTCATACAATATTCCAACACCAATTCCCTTCACCAGTGTACGTTTTCCACCACCACTGTCTCCAGTTTTCCCTCTCACAGTCTGCCTCTATTGCAGGCACCTCTTTCCCTCTCCCCCTCTCCAGCTCTCTCTCCCTCTCCCTTTCTCTCTCTCTCTCTTCTCACTCGCTTGCTCACTCGCTTGCTCCTTTTGGACATTGTGGTTTGCAATACAGGAACAGAAAGGTTTTCATATTTGTTCCTTTACTACTTTCTGGGACATTAAGTCCTTACCTGAGAGTTACTAAGCTATTGTTGTAAGTTAAGCTTTCTGTGTTAATGTTTTTGTTAGTCGATATTGGTTGGATTCTACATTACATTTCCCATCCAATCTGCTGTGCCCTACTGGCATATCAGTATTATAGAGTGCAGACATGTCCAGACATCCAGAATATTTAACTGGCCAGTCCAGCAGGAGGCATGTAGGTGGCTTTTGGTAGTGAGTGTACCTGCCAGGCTTTAATAGGGTGGGAGTTGGTCTTTCCTGCTCCCAAGATTGCCCAGAACTTTCATCCAAGAACAGGTATCCAAGAAATTTTTGTGACCAGTTGATCTCTTTCAAGATTTATTTATGAGTCTCTGGAACATGGTAGGTAAATGAACTTGCATGGGCCAGTCCAATTTTTGATTGGAAGAACAGGACTGATTACACTTGAAATGTATCACTTAAACCATTTTTAATGTATTGGAATTATGATATCAATAATTATATCTTTGTGAATTCACATTTCAGTTTTAACATTATGACACTTATTTTCCAGATTTAATTGATATTGCTTATTTCCCTCATAGAATTTATGAAACAAAATGCTTTACTACTTGAATTTCTATTCTGAAATACCGAACGTACCACCAAGAAATATGAAGTTTAACAATATGAATGTTTTGTGTACTTAGAACTAATGACTACTGATTTTGAACATGGGAACCCTACACCAAAAAATAAATAATTTAAACTAAATATTTTGTAGAAAATAAAATAATTTAAATATTATAAAAATAATGAAGAACCAGGAAGAAAGTACAGTAGTTGAGGTTGTTGACTGGCATATGACTGACCCAGGCTTGACCCCTGGAACCACACATAGTCCCCTGAGCCCAGTAGGAGTGATTCCTGAGCACAGAGCTAGGAGTAATCTGAGTACCACCAGGTGTGATCGAAAAGTAAAACAAAGCAAAAAACATTAAGATACTTAGCAAAATATAATAGAAAAACACATAGCTGGGGTCAAATGAAGGAAGGAAATACATCTGTGGGAAGCCAGAACTGATAGCTGGCAGGGCTAACAAACAAACAAAAAGTCCTATTTGATGAGTTTCTTTGGTTTACAATTCTATTAATAATTGTTTCTCACTGTCACTGTCAGTCTTCCCATTCATCATTGATTTGCTGGAGCGGGCATCAGTAACATCTCCATATGCCCTGTTGTTTCTTATGCATATAATTCTAATACCACACCTTGGACTACTATGCATCTCTAAGAAATAACAAAATCATGTAAGTCACAATATGGATAGAAGAAAAAGACTGATGAAATTAAATTGGTGTGAGGAAGATATCTGATCTAGGAGCCTGAGGTTAAGGTTTTAATTTCTATACAAAAGAGGAGTCATATCCTTGAACCCAAGCCCTGTAAGAAGGTCAAAATGAGGCATTCTTTGGTTTTTGAGAACTAGTACTTTAGTTTTGAAAATGGTGTCAATTATACATATGCAGAGATGTGAAACCAAACTACTCAAATGCCTAATAATATAATAAATTAAGCCAATGAGAATTTTAAATAAAAAATAAATAACTAATATGAAAAAGAGCCTGGGTGTCAAGAAGCAGCATGGGATCCTGGAGACCATCGAAAGTGTGTTCTCATTGTTCTATTAATGATAGACAACCAAGTATCTTTATTTGGTTCCCACATAGGCAGTACCATGTGCCATTGTAATATATGTTCCCCAGCTCCCACTCAGGTGGCACTGTACATAATTTTAAAAGATCCATAAGGGAAGTTGACCAACAAAGATGGAAGTAAAGCAAAGGCAAGTAGAAATTCTAAAAGTTAGAAAATAATAAGTTTGATTATGAAAGAAGTGATTACCTAATGCATTGAGGTATGCCAGTTCTTCTCCAAAGAATGGTGGGAAGAAAAGGAGATGGTTAGTCATGGACATTGTCACTAAGAGACTTCACTTATAGTAAATCCAATGAGGACAAACATAAGCAGGGAAAGTGGCTATGATGAAAATTGAAAACATGTTCCAGAGCAAGTGACTTCCATAAACAACTATACATACAAGAGATTCTGGGCTGATTCCTCCACTCAGGCATGCATATGATAAAATGCTAGAAGCTAATCCAAGTTTTAAAAGAAGTATGACAGTTTAGCTTAAGCGTCAGATAGATGACTACTGCTGATATAACAAGAAGAGAAACACTGTCCAAACTACATTAAATAAGCTTTTTACAAATAAAACATATGAATTCCCAATATTTTTAAAATTTCATATTATAATAAGCTAAAAAATTTTCCTTATTTTGTATAACCCTATGCATGTATAACATGTACATAGATGCATAAATAACAGTAGCATCATTTTTGATATTTCAAGAACAATGTCTTTAAAACACAGAACAAGAGTCTTGCCTCTGGCTGACATCACTGGGTCTACACTAGCAAGGTAGGCAGAGCTCCTCTCTTCTATCTGGTTCCCAACATTCTTCATGACTGATCTCTGCCCACACCACAGCTCTGGAATCCCACAACTGCTTCCATGGAGCATGACAGATCTACTCAACATATTGCAATACACACAGCTCACTGTATACTTCCTGTCATTTAGTAAGCATAGGTAAATAATAAAGGGAGCAACCCCCAGACTAATTCCTCAGCATCTTCCAGGGGGTCTAATTACAAAGATATACCCTTAGCACAAGAAGAACATTATAAAACCAATGGGGAAAGTACACAGGAATCCAACAAAGTTCAATGAGAAAAGCATTATCACCGAAGACACAAACACCAACAACCAGCTCAATAAATCCTCAGACACTGTCTTTAGTAACACCATGATAAGATATTTAATGAGCTCAGAGAAATGATAGCATAAATAATCAGCAAAATACTAAAAAGCATGAGTTGACACAATGGAGTACTATTCAGCCTTAAAAAATGATAAAGTCATAAAATTTGCTACAATGAGGATAGATCTAGAGAATATATTGAATGAAATCAGTCAGAGGAAAAGGAATAGACTTGGAATGATCTCTCTCCTATGTGCGATATATGGAAACTTTGTAGAAAATAACAAATGCCCAATGGCAATAGAAACTAAAAACAGAAGAACTGGATGGTCTTTGGTAGAGAGCTTTTCACTGAGACTGGGGTGGGGAATAAGTTAGCGAAGGGGACACCAGCATAATGCAGAAGAAGGGTAAAGTGCCTGCTGCAAAAGGTAGGCTGGGGGTAGGAGGGAAACTGGAGATATTGGTGGATAATGGGCACTGGTGAAGGAATTGGTGTTGGAGCAATTTAGGCCTGAAACTCAATCATCAATCTTTGTAACTTTGTAATTCACAGTGGTTCAGTAAAAAGGCATAAAAATGTCATATCCCTCTAAGAAGAAAGAAAATATGAGTCAAAATGAAAAAACTACTACAGTCAGAAATGACAGAAATAAAGAGCAAAATAGATGATGCTAAAAACTCAATAGAAGTCTGAGCAGCACAATAACAGCAGTTTGGACAAACATCAAGGAATGAGCTCCAAGATGACAATGACAAAACTGCTAGGAAACAATAGAAGGTAGAAAGTAGTCTGAAAAGAAAAGAACAGCATAGCAGAGAACTATGGGATGAGTTCAAGAGGAACAGCATAAGAATCACAAGAATCCCTGAAGAACAGGAACTCAAATGTCATGAAGAAACAGTAAGGAAATCCTCAGTAAGAATTTCCCACTGTTGGCTGTAGGTATTGAGATCCAAGAGGCCTGAAGTGTTCCAACAAAACATAGATCCAACAAGGACAATTTCAAGACATATTATAATCAAAATGACAAAATCTAAAGAAAGAGACAAAATATCACAAGCATAAAGGTCAAAAATGAACTACATAAAAGGCAGTTTCATAGGATGTACAGGAGATCAATTGAATGAAATTCTATTAGCCAGAAGGGTTCAGAAGACTGTAATATAAAAACTCAATGAAATGAATCCTCAGCAAGAATAATCTATCCAGCTAGATAATCATTCAGATTGGAACAATAAATAGTTCATGGATGGACAACAACTTAGGGGAATTCATAAGCTTGAAAGCAATTTTTGCAAAAGCATTAAAAGAGGTCTTTTTTAAGGACAGAAGAAACTTCCCACAGTGTGGCCTTGAGTACAGCACTGTCTAATGTGCATGGTTGTTTTCTAGAACATTTAAAAAGTTAAAAGCATATAGAAATCAATCATTATAAGTTGAATTTTGTTGATTTATTTTTCAATAAGTACATTTGCTATTCCTTTAAGTTTTGTTGGAATAAATTAAACAACTATATTTCATATCAGACTAGAGATGGAAGGGAACCTAGGTATATTGGTGGCGGGATTGGTGTTGTAAATGTTGTTTGCCTGAAACAACTCTAATATGAACAACTTTGTAAACCACAATGTTTTAAAAAACTTTAAAATGTATTTATAGTACAATGTAAAAGTGTGAGAAATATCGGATAACTAAAGCAACTTGGGAAAAAGAAGATAGGAGGCATCACATTTCCCAACTTCAAACTACTATGAAGAAGTAGTAATTAAAACAGTGTGGTACTGAGTATGCAGAGCTGCGCAAGCGGCTGGGGAGACTGGAGCCTGGCTCGCGCCGAGCCCAGCTGACGATGGGATCCCGAGGAGGGCAGATGGGTTTTGGGTGTTGGCCCATCGCCTCTGGGGGGTACCGAAGCAGCCGGATGAAACTCGCCCATCACACTAGCCACCATCTTCGCTGTCCAGACGCTTGAGAAACTGACCCACGACCAGATCAACAGAGCAAGACCAGTTCGAGGCCCAGGTAGGCGGCTCCCAGAAGCGGAATCACTGGGAATTCGCCAGATGGAGTCAGGGTTGCCACTCCCCTCCATTTTGTCGAGTCTGGTGGACCCGCCCAGGAGCCGCCCGGGAACCAGTATGCAGAGCTGCGCAAGCGGCTGGGGAGACTGGAGCACGGCTCGCGCCGAGCCCAGCTGACGATGGGGATCCCGAGGAGGGCAGATGGGTTTTGTTGGCCCATCGCCTCTGGGTCCCGGAAGCAGCCAGATGAAACTCGCCCATCACACTAGCCACCATCTTCGCTGTCCTGACGCTGAGAAACTGACCCACGACCAGATCAACAGAGCAAGACCAGTTCGAGCCCAGGTAGGCGGCTCCCAGAAGCGGGAATCACTGGGAATTCGCCAGATGGAGTCAGGGTTAAGCCACTCCCCTCCATTTTGTCGAGTCTGGTGGACCCGCCCAGGAGCCGCCCGGGAACCAGTATGCAGAGCTGCGCAAGCGCTGGGGAGACTGGAGCCCGGCTTGCGCCGAGCCCAGCTGACGATGGGATCCCGAGGAGGGCAGATGGGTTTTGGGTGTTGGCCCATCGCCTCTGGGGGTTCTCGGAAACAGCCGGATGAAACTCGCCCATCACACTAGCCACCATCTTCGCTGTCCTGATGCTGAGAAACTGACCTACGACCAGATCAACAGAGCAAGACCAGTTCGAGCCCAGGTAGGCGGCTCCCAGAAGTGGGAATCACTGGGAATTCGCCAGATGGAGTCAGGGTTAAGCCACCCCCTCCATTTTGTCGAGTCTGGTGGACCCGCCCAGGAGCCCCCCGGGGAACCAGTATGCAGAGCTGCGCAAGCGGCTGGGGAGACTGGAGCCGCTCGCGCCGAGCCCAGCTGACGATGGGATCCCGAGGAGGGCAGATGGGTTTTGGGTGTTGGCCCATCGCCTCTGGGGTACCGGAAGCAGCCGGATGAAACTCGCCCATCACACTAGCCACCATCTTCGCTGTCCAGACGCTGAGAAACTGGACCCACGACCAGATCAACAGAGCAAGACCAGTTCGAGCCCAGGTAGGCGGCTCCCAGAAGCTGGAATCACTGGGAATTCGCCAGATGGAGTCAGGGTTAAGCCACTCCCCTCCATTTTGTCGAGTCTGGTGGACCCGCCCAGGGAGCCGCCCGGGAACCAGTATGCAGAGCTGCGCAAGCGGGTGGGGGAGACTTGAGCCGCGCTCGCGCCGAGCCCAGCTGACGATGGGATCCCGAGGAGGGCAGATGGGTTTTGGGTGTTGGCCCATCGCCTCTGGGGGTCCCGGAAGCAGCCAGATGAAACTTCGCCCATCACACTAGCCACCATCTTCGCTGTCCTGACGCTGAGAAACTGACCCACGACCAGATCAACAGAGCAAGACCAGTTCGAGCCCAGGTAGGCGGCTCCCAGAAGCGGGAATCACTGGGAATTCGCCAGATGGAGTCAGGGTTAAGCCACTCCCCTCCATTTTGTCGAAGTCTGGTGGACCCGCCCAGGAGCCGCCCGGGAACCAGTATGCAGAGCTGCGCAAGCGGTTGGGGAGACTGGAGCCGGCTTGCGCCGAGCCCAGCTGACGATGGGATCCCGAGGAGGGCAGATGGGTTTTGGGTGTTGGCCCATCGCCTCTGGGGGTTCTCGGAAACAGCCGGATGAAACTCGCCCATCACACTAGCCACCATCTTCGCTGTCCTGATGCTGAGAAACTGACCCACGACCAGATCAACAGAGCAAGACCAGTTCGAGCCCAGGTAGGCGGCTCCCAGAAGTGGGAATCACTGGGAATTCGCCAGATGGAGTCAGGGTTAAGCCACTCCCCCTCCATTTTGTCGAAGTCTGGTGGACCCGCCCAGGAGCCGCCCGGGGAACCAGTATGCAGAGCTGCGCAAGCGGCTGGGGGAGACTGGAGCCCGGCTCGCGCCGAGCCCAGCTGACGATGGGATCCCGAGGAGGGCAGATGGGTTTTGGGTATTGGCCCATCGCCTCTGGGGGGGTCCCGGAAGCAGCCGGATGAAACTCGCCCATCACACTAGCCACCATCTTCACTGTCCGGACGCTGAGAAACTGACCCACGCACCAGATCAACAGAGCAAGACCAGTTCGGAAGCCTAGATCAGCGGCCAAGCTGGCGCTGCCGTCCACTAAAAAATAGTGAAACAGTGATGTCTTTTGATGCACTGTATTCCACGAAGAGCAGGAAAGTTTATCGGGAAGGAGATATAAAGACGAAAGAAATGACATACAGAATCTGCCAAGTAGTTGAGGTGCGGGAGGGGGATGGAGGTGGGGACATTGGTGATGGTAGATGGGTTTGGGTGGAGGGATGGGTGTTGGAACACTGTAGATCCAAAAACTCTACATGAGCATCTTTCAATTGTATGTCTAAAATGGTGTAATAATATTTGGGGGAAATAATAAAATTAAATAAAAAAAAAAATAAATAAATAAATAAAAAAAACCAATCCCTTTACAGACAGGTACCTGGCTACGTGCAGGAAGATGCTTATTCAGACTGCACATGCCTGTGGGGGGCCCATATCTTGGTGAAGAAGCAGAGGAAAGGAAAACGGAAAGCTGGCTCCCAGAGGTAGAGACACAGCTACAGAAATATCCTGCAACTACTCACAGATTTCTATGTAGAAAATGTGATAGGAAAAAGGAAAACAGTACTTTAAAAGGTGCTATTAGTACCAATTTTACTCTTCAAATAAAAACATGTTACCCACTGTAAAAAAATAAATAAATAAATAAATAAATAAATAAATAAATAAAACAGTGTGGTACAATGTGTAAAATAAGAGGGAGAGAGATGCAGAGACAGAGAGAGAGATAGAGAGAGAAAGAGAGGAAAACTGGGGTACCTGCTATTAAGGCGGCCTGGGGGGATGGGAGGGGAGGGGTACATTGGTGGTGGAAATGGGGGCACTGGTGGAGGGATGGGTGCTGGAATACTGTATTACCAAGAACCAGTTATGAACACCTTTGTAATTGTATGTTTCACGGTGGTATAATAAAAAAAAATTTTTAAAAAAAAACAGTGTGGTATTGGAATAAAAAAACAGGCCTGTGGATCTATGAAATAGAATTGAGTATCCAGAAACCCAAAAGTCAAACACGTGATCATTTAATCATTGATAAAGGTGCAAAGTGTCCGAAATGGAGTAAGGAAAGCCTCTTCAACAGGTGGTGCTGGGAAAACTGGTAGCGAGATGTAAAAAATTAATTCGACCTCTGTCTAACACCATGCACAAAAATCAGATCAAAATGGATTAAAGATCTTAATATCAGACCTGAAGAGTTTTGGTGATACCATTTCACCAAAACTCTTCAGGCCACCCTTGAAACATCATGCGACAATTAGAATGGGAAGGAATGGGAGTGAAGATAGATGGTCAGCAACTACACCACCTCTGATTCGCTGATGACATCATTCTAATAACACCAAACATTAGTCAAACGGCACAAATGCTGGCTGACTTTGACCGAGAATGTGGAAAGATAGGTCTACAGCTGAATCTCAAGGAAACTATGTTTATGAAAAATGAACTAGTTCCAGATGCCCCATTCACTCTCAATGGTACAAACATCTCTGAATGCAGCAGTTATGTGTACCTAGGTCGAGAAGTCAACATGATGAAGGACGAAAAACCTGAGCTGAGCAGGAGGAAGAGAGCAGCATGGAATGCCTTCAAAGGCATCAAGAAATAGCTAAAAAGACAAAGAACCTCCGCTCCAGGCACATCTCTTCAACTTCACTGTTCTCCCTGAATTAACATACACCTCAGAGACCTGGGCCCTATGAAAGCAGGATGAGAATGCTATTTGGGTGTCCCAAAGATGAATTGAAAGAGCTATGCTTGGAATATCACACCTCACTCAAGTAAAAGAAGGAATCTGAGCTCCAACCTCGCCACTATTCCAGAGTCAGGGACGCTGTCTCGCTTGCCAAGCCATCGAAAAATCAGATGGGCTGGACATGTAATTCGATTTGGAGACAACCGCTGGACTAGAGCCATTACCGACTGGATCCCATGGGATGTCAAAAAAAATCACGTGGCCGCCCACCTACAAGATGGTCAGACTTCTTCGCCAAGACCCTGAATGAACTGTTTGAGGCTCTTTGTATTCCTGAAGCAAACCAGATGTCATGGGCTACACTGGCAAGTGATAGAGTCAAATGGAAATATTACTGATGCCCGCTCAAGCAAATTGACGAATAACGGATGTCAAGTGAAGTGATCAATATCAAAGTACATTGAAGGAAATAATAGGAAAAACCCCTCCACGACATTGAAGCTAAAGGCATCTTCAAAGGTGAAACACCACTAACAAAGCAACTAAAAAGAAAAGATAAACATATGGGGACTACATGAAACTAAAAAGCTTCTGCACCTCAAAAGAGACAGTGACCAAGATACAAAGACAGTCCACAGAATGGGGAAGAATATTCACCCAATACAAAGCAACTAGAAGAAAAGATAAACATATGGGACTGCATGAAACTAAAGAGCTTCTGCACCTCAAAAGAAACAGTGACCAAGACACAAAGACAGTCCACCGAATGGGAAAGAATATTCTCCCAACACCCATCTGATAAGGGGTTAATATCCAGGAATTATCAGGCACTGGTAGAACTTACAAGAAGAAAACAAGCAACCCCATCAAAAAAATGGGGAGAAGAAATGAACAGAAACTTCAACAAGGAAGAAATTCAAATGTCCAAAAGACATATGAAAAATGCTCATCATCATTAATCATCAGAGAGATGCAAATCAAAACAACAATGAGATATTTTACACCACAAAATCTGGCACATATCCAAAAGAGCAAGAACAGGGGCCGGAGTGATAGCCCAGCAGGTAGGGCGCTTGCCTTTGCACACGGCCGGCCTGTGCTGGCCTGGGTTCGATCCCCGGCATCCCGTATGGTCCCCTGAGCACCGCCAGGAGTAATTCCTGAGTGCAGAGCCAGGAGTAATCCCTGAGCATCACCGGTGAGACCCAAAAAAGCAAAAAAAAAAAAAAAAAAAGAGCAAGAACAACAAGTACTGGCGTGGATGCAGGGAAAAAGGGGACTCTCATCCTTTGTTAGTGGGAATTTCGACTGGTACAGCCTTTTGGAAAAACAATATGGACATTCCTCCAAAGACTAGAAATTGAGCTCCCATTTGACCCAGCCATACCACTCCTGGGATATACCCTGGGAAGCCAAAAACACACAGCAGAAAACACCATCTCCACATTTATGCTCATAGCAGCACTATTCACAATAGCCAGAATCTGAAACAACCAAAGTGCCCTAGAATTGGTGACTGGATAAAGAAACTTTGGCACATTTATACAGTGGAATACTATGCAGCTGTTAGGAAAAGTGAAGTTATGAAATTTGCCTATAAATGAACATATATGGAGAGGAGCATGTTGAGTGAAATTAGCCATAAGGAAAAAGACAGATATAGAATGACTACATTTATTTGCATGACATAAATATATATGTATATATTATGATACCAATATCCAAGGTCAGGTGAAACATGGATCAGGGGGTCTTGTCAGAGGTGGAAATTATCACAAACGTGTGGGGTCAGAGGCTAGTAAGACAGAGAATGGAACAGTGTGCTAATGATTGTCGAAAAGTTTTACCAAACTAAAACTGAGCATTAAATACAGGCAAAAAGTTACACATGACAACCTCTTAATGTATGTATTGTAATCTACAATGTTTCAGGGAAGGGAGGGAGGGGAGAGACAGAGAGAGAGAGAGAGAGAGAGAGAGAGAGAAGAAAAAGAGGGAAAGGGCCTGCTATAGGAGGCAGGCTGTGGGAGGAGGGAGGGAATCTGGGGTATTGGTGGTGGGAAATGGGCACTGGTGGAGGGATGAGGGCTTGAACACTGTATGACTGGAACCCCAAATATGAACATCTTAAGAACATCTTTGTAATTTTATATCTCATGGTGGTAGAATAAAATATTTAAAAAATAAATAAAATAAAAAAGGGAAAAAATTTTAAAAAAGGAAAAGTATGTGAGAAATACACTTTTAAGAAAAAAGGTAGTGTGTTTGCCTTGCACGCAGCACACCCAGGTTCGATTTCCTTGCATCCCATATATTCCTCTGAGCACTTCCAGGAGTAATTCCTGAGTGCAGAGCCAGGAGTAACCCCTGAGTATGGCTGGGTATGACCCTAAAAGCAAAAAAAAAGAAGAAAAAAATCAAGAACAACTCATTTTTCCCACTGATTTACAGCTATTCTTACTGTTCCTAACCACTGTACAAAGTGAAAACTGACTACAATGGAAAATTGACTAGTACAGAAATTAAGAATGCATTCATTTCCATGAAACAGAATGATTTTTTCCTTAGGCCATACCCATTGGTACTCTGAATCTACTCCTGATGGTACTCAGAGAACTCTGCAGCGACAGGCTCTAACTTGACGTCCGGACATGCAAAGGAGATACTCAAATCATTGAGCCATCTCTCTGGCATGCAAAATTCTTTCAGGCCAGAGCCAGAGTACAGATAGTAGGATGCCCCCCTTACTGCGCAGCCTACCTGAGTCCAATTCCTGACATCACACATAGTCCCCCAAGACTGCCGGAGTAAACCCTAAGTATCACCAGGTGTGGCCCAAAATCATAAGAAAAAAAAGAGAAAGAGAAAAGAAAAGAAATAAATAAAATACATTTTGGGGGTGGATCAATAGTTCAGCAGGTAGGGTGTTTGCCTTGCACATGCCTGAACCCGGGTTCAATCCCCAGCATCCCATATGGTCCCCAAGCAGCACCAGGAGGAATTCCTGAGTGCAGAGCCAGGAGTAACCCAAAAAAGCAAAAAAAATCTATATGACTTAAACCATAAATAACGTTTAAAAGGGATGTGTGTTTCTACCAACTCTCTGTGTTGTCATTTGACAAACACCCATTTTAATGGTTCTTACAAAGGTAAGGGGCCGGAGTAATAGCATAGCGGGAGGCATTTGCCTTGCACGCAGCCAACCCGCCCGATCCCCAGCATCCCATGTGGTTTACCAAGCACTGCCAGGAGTAATTCCTGAGAGAAGAACCAGGAGTAACCCCTGAGCATCACCGGTGTGACCCAAAAACACAAAACAAAATAAGTTTTTTTTTAAAAAAGAGAATTCTATAATGAAATTAAAATGAAACTATTACATTTAATTTTGGGATTTGGGGTAACACCTAGTGATGCCCAGGGCCCATCCCAGCTCTGCACTCAGGAATCATTCCTGGCAGTGCCAGGGATTAAATTCAGATGAGCCACATACGAGGAAAACATTTTTCCTGCTATACTATTGCTCCAGTCCCTATCTCATTTTGTAAGTGCATAGAACAAAGAAGTGCTTCCTGTAGTGAAAGTGTTTGTCAAAATGGCTATGCAGTTTGGACAATGAAGTAGAGACTCTCTGGGAGTGAGGAATTTCTGAAAAAGCTTATCTGTCTAAACATATATAGCTCCATCCTCAGAGACTGGATTCAATGAAGAAAGCCAGGAGCCTCTACCCACAGCTGAGCCAGCCATGAACCCTTAGGAAAGTCACCCCTTCCTATCCACCCCTTTTCTTAATGGGCAATCAGCCAGAATGAAATTTGCCCATAGTTCTGTGTTACTTGTTTTAAACAGCCTAACATATGGGGAAAATATGATATTTCTGCTAAATGTGGTTATAACTTATTAAGACCTCTTTAGTAAAACTATCATTTTGTAAGGAAAAAGATTAAGCAAGTGATTATCCTGAAAACCAAAGTAAAATAAGTAATTAAACAAAATCAGATGAAATAAGTAAAATTACATTCAAAAAATTCAAATATCAAGTTGTGCTGTAGGAGATAAACCAGGTCAATTAGGAATAATTAGAACAAAAAAAATTAACAAATATATTGTTAGAGGTAAAGTATTTGAAAACATTAGATACTTTAGGAGACGCATCACCTAATGCTTCTCCATAGCCACATAATCAATACACTCTTTATAACTTACCAATAAATGATATATAAAACTTAGCTCTATTTTATAAAGCTACTTAATTTTAAAGATTACATAGTCGCATAATATCTTCTATAATTTTAAATTGTTAAAAGAAAAATCCAAATGAATATCTCCCTCTACTTCCACCTTCAATAACCCCCTTCTAGAAGCTAAAGTTAATTTTTGTTCTCATTATAGAAATATGGAAAGTCTTATACAAGAAAACAAAAAACATGCAAAGCTATATTTGCTTTATATAATGCAAAATACATAGCAAGAATTCTAATGCACCTCATTTCCCTAAAGTTTACACTGAAATTCTCATCAGTGGTGTATAAAATAATTATTTTCCCACAATCTCAACATTATTGTAAATTGTAAAACACGTACTTAAACATTATTTCATCTATAATTATTCACACATCGTCCCATGTTATTCTTGACGAGGAAGGACTTACCGTAGTTGTATGGTTGTTGGGTTTCTGGTTTGGGCACTAATTATGGAACTAGAAATAAAGAATTTTGTGACAGTCACTGTGATAGAAGGCATAACTAGACAATTCAATTTCCAGAACTTTGAGGTGTGTTGAAATTAGCATGGATGATCATTAAAAGAAATTGTTTCAAACTAATGCCTTAAGTCATACACATTTTAGGAAAAATATTCTAGTTTGACTTTTATTCTTTTAGTCAAATTATGTTTTTAAACATGTGAGCATTTTTTCATGACCACAAATAACTTGGAGATGATTATCAACTCTATACTATACAAATATGTATTTGTACACCCCCAAAAAATATTTTCCAACCATCAATGATGAAAATTATCTTCTCTGGAATTAATAGTGTAAAAAATAAATTCTTACCTGAAATTGAAATTCTTCAACGCTTTTCTTAAAAAATTCTAACAAGTGGAAACTAAAAAATTTTGTCACATCCAGGAAGGAAATGTTTGTTTTAGACCCAGGCGCAAATTGTTGGCTCTTTAGCAGAGAATTTTTTGACTTTGAAACAGTCGTAGACACAGCCTAGTTATAACCTCAAAAACGCTGAGCTGTGGTATATTAATTTACACCTACTGTGCAATAAATGAAAAGCCAAAGGCCATGTGCAGGGCACATAACTTATTACTTCAACATGAAACAGGTTTTACACTTGCTAGTAAAACTATTTAAGGTATGATGTCTGAGAATTTGTAACGTGACAGGCAAGTTAAATAGACTGAAATCCTTGATATAATTAATCATGTGCCCAGAATGCCCATAGTCCATAGTGAAACAAAGAATCACCTAGACCTAGACGTAGAGATTTTATTAGTGAGAAAAGTGTCAATTAATAGCAGTTATCAAGACAATATTTAATTGTGAAAAGTTAACATTTCCACACAAATTTTGTGAGAGTCTCCATTAACAAACAGATTGTGTGGATGCTCATTTTTATTCCATAAAGTGTTCATGAATCTGCACTGCTTTTTAGGAATCCAATCTCAGGAACAAAAAGTATCATCATAGCGCCCCATTTAATTGTCCTCTCTGATTCGTGACAGAGGGGTCGCTTTTAGCATGACAAAAGATGCTATGAAGAATACTGTATTACTCAGGCACTGTTTATAACACAGCATATCACTAATAACTATCTGCAGCAGTCCATCAAAGTAACATCCAGACAACTACTGGCCTTGTTGTAAGACCCTTCTAAGGAACCATCTATGAAAAATAAATAAGGAAGCCAGCCAGCAAATATCTCAGAACTCCTGCTTGTTTCTGGGAAACTCTGAGATGAGCTTCTGATAGGTTCCCAGAAGGCTAGGCACCCAGCAGTCACTCACATGTTAGTCTAAACTGTTGGCTGCTTTCTACCTGTACTTCCCAGGCTGGCTTCACAAAGTCATTTAACTATATCCAAGTCCTTACCCCAGAGTATGTTTAGTATTTAACTAGGTGTTTAACTAGGACAGTGGATGTGGGTGCTTGGGTTGCATGCTGCTGACCCAGGTTCAAACCCCAATATCCCATATGGTCCCACAAAAGACATGGGGAGAGTTGCCATCCAGCTCTCTCCGAAGTCGCACCGGCCACTTGCAGCCAAGTGGGTACATCAGACTAGTGAAGCCAATCATGTTTGAGAAACTCAGAAAGTGAATTCAAGAAAAGAATTTGGCCAGATCTCCCATAACCAAAAAATAGGGAAGAAAATGGATTCATTAATAACTTTGCCATGTATGTGCCTTAACAGTCAATACAATCAATGCCAACTGATGGAGCAGGCATGGGGATTGGGGCGGGTGGGAAATGAGAACACACTGGTGGTGCGAGTGGTGTTGAACTATGAAACTTTCTATCAGCAGTATTATGAAAACTTTTTACTTTGTAAATCATGGTGTTTCAATAAGAAAGGGGGAAAGGAGGCAGGTTGGGTTGAGAGAGAAACCAGGGACACTGGTGGAGGTAAGTCAACATGGTGGTGGGATTCGTGTTGAAGTATTGCACACCTGAAACTTAGCAATGAATATTGAAATCATTGTATCTTGGTTTTTATTTTAATGTTGAAAAATAAAAAAATATACAAATCAGTGGAATGGATGTCAGAGAAAATAGAAATAGACATATGTGATCAAATGTTTTTATTATTCAGACACAAATCAATTGTATAATAAAAATGCCTTTTCTAAAACACTAGATAAGGCCTTGGTGTTAGCCAGGTTGTTAAACTGTGAGCTGCATGTCAAGCACTGCCCCCATGGTGCCCTGTGCATCCCCTTCCCCAGCACTGCCATGCAATGCCTTGAGAGCCCCTGATAACACAGCTCTTGTGAGCCTCAGGACACAAAATGTTTGACATCCAGTGCACAGCAAGTGAATGTGAGTCTGGGATGTTCAACAATAATGACAAGAAGGGAGAGAAAAAAGTTAAAACCCACTTTTAAAAGTAAAAATAAACAAGTAATTAAATAATTACTAGCAGAAACAATTATTATTGAAATCACACCAAACTCTCAGAAAGGCTGGCGATCACTGTTGTTTAATTTCTCCATCCAGGAACAAATGTTGCCCAGCCAAACTTTCTGAGAGTTTGGTGTGATCTCACTAATATATAGAACACTGCTACACTTCAATTCTAAAATACCAGTTGCACAAGTTTTCTGTCATGCAGAGTACACCCTTAGATGCCCCACACACAGACACAGAGATCATTTTTTCAGGGAAAGCATACAAAGAGTGCTCAGGGGTGAGTCTTGGCTCTACACTCAGGAAGTCATCCTGGGTGTGCTCAGGAGTCTACATAGGATGCCAGGGATGGAACCAGGTTGACCATGTGCAAGGCAAGCATCCTACCTTGCTGCTTTATTATAACTCTATATCTGCCTCATACACACAGGTATTTTTAGTTTTTTTTTTAATTTTTTTATTTAATGAAGAAAAATAAGCAAGCGTTGATACAATTCTAGTATTAAAAATAGGAGTGGGAGTGATAATACAGCAGGTAGAGTATTTGCCTTGCATGCGGTGGACCCAGGTTCAACTCCCGACATTCCATATGGTCCCCTGAGAACTGCCAGGAGTAATTCCTGAGTGCAGAGCCAGGAGTAATCCTTGAGCATTACTAGGTATGACCCAAAAAAGAAAAAAAATTTTTGATTAAATATAAAGTTGCAATATTAATATCAATAAATCTAGAAAATAAATTTATATGAGTATTGCTATATCTGATTTCAGGGCTGGTAAGTTCTGGTATAAGAATTTATTAAGCTTTGTGACACCTAAGGAGGTGTCAAAAGACTGCATGTGTGGCCACACGGTATAGACATCTCCAAATCTATGGTCTGGGCTAAGGAGTCAATAAGACAGGAGACGTGGGTGGTGGGTGATGTTGCTGCGACTTCCGGAAGTATGGTGGGTGGGGAATGACTACCCACCCCCACTTCGAAAGCAAACACTTCATTCTCAACCTGGAAGCCAATACCTGCATTATTCAAATTGGCTGCACAGAGAAATTTCTGAGAACTGATTTAGTATCATCAGAAACTAGAGGCTCTTATACTCAACATGAAAACAATATGTTTTGAAAATAAGAAAAGTGCATCATTATAGAAACAGTAAGTGAGGAAAAGAGTACATTGAAGATAAAAGGAGAAGCAAGAACCCCCTGCTGTGGCTGTCTTCCCCAGTTCATGTAAAGGTCGCAACATCTTCCCATGTGCACTCTTTTTTCCCCGTGTTGTTTTTCTTGTTCTTGTTGTTTGAGGGGGCCCAATAGTGCTCAGAGAGGTTCTTGGGGTCCCAATAACCACTTTTGTCCAACTGACTCAAGAGCTTAGCACAAAGGTCCAAGAATGCACTTTGCTTGGGCCCGTGGAGTTCTGGGACACCCAGACCACTCTGGCTTCTCCTGGGGTATTTCGAAGCTGCCCTGAGCCAAGTTTAGGGGACCATATGGTGTCAGGAATTGAATCAGGCTTACCCACCGTTTGATCCCCTAGCTCATTGTGTTGCTCTGGCAGTGCTTCAGATTAAATTCATATCAATGCATGCAAAGCATGTGCTTTTACTTACTGTTAAGTCAACACTAGACTGTTTTTGGTTTTATAAGGTTCTGGTTACATTGAATTAAGGACAATTTAATACATTTTAATATAT
>JAJIBD010016294.1:0-22908 GCA_021461705.1 Cryptotis parvus | reverse complement strand
CCCCAGCGGTTGCCGTTTGTGACAAGGCTCCCAGGAAGGTGTCTCCTGTGTGGTGGTACACAGGACCAGGCCAAACCAATCTCCCTCCTGGGTGAAATGCCGGCCCGGCCGCACTGATGGGGGAGGCCGGTGGCTGTGGCTCTGTGGGCTCCAACACTCGTGACGAGGAAGCTGGCGTGGAGGGGCCGCAAGCACTCGGCTGCTGGCCTGCGTGGTGCGTGTTGTGTGTCTCAGAGCAGCCGGCCAGTGAGACCACAGCCCGACGGCTGCCCCGACTCTTTGGCTGAGCGGATCACCCAGCAGAGCTCAGGGGCTGCTCTTGGAGGTTCTGGGGTGGTGTGGTCACCTCTGCACGTAGGACAAGGTCACGGGCCAGGTTCCAGAATGTGCACAGAGGCTGCCACGTGGCGTGTCACTGGCGATTGGACCCACTCGGCGGCTACTGTCACGAGTCACCACCTGGCTTCCAAGGCCCTCTTTGGACATCACCTGGGTCCAGGACTCCCCTGCACCTCTGGCCGAACCCGTCACCCTCCCAGCATCAGATCCTACAGGGGTAGAGCCGGAGCTGGCCAGTGAGGAGCTCGGACACCAGGGCTGTGTGGCCCCGAGCCACTGGCTGCCCCATTGGACCTGACTTATGTCATCTGAGAAGGAATGAGGTAGACCCGCTGGACCAGGGAGAGCCATGGGCAGCAGGTGCCCAGCCTGGCTGCCGACTCTTGTCATCAGGGGCCGCAAGCCAAGGTCAACAAGGCAGAGTCCGGCCAGAGGCTCACAGCCTCGACCGTGACCCCTCCACCGCCCCCTGTCCCAGGCCAGCTGTGATGTCTCAGCATGTGCAGTGGTCAGAGTCACCACCAGAAATACAAAAACGGGGCAGCAGAGGGGACAGTATTTGCCCCAGGGGGCTCCTGAGCACTACTGTGGGACCAGTCAAAATGCCCAGAGTGGGTCGGAGCGATAGCACAGCGGGAGGGCGTTTGCCTTGCACGTGGCCGACCCGGTTCGATCCCCGGCATCCCGTATGGTCCCCGAGCACTGCCAGGAGTAAGTCCTGAGCAAAGAGCCAGGTGTAACCCCTGAGCACTGCTGGAAAAAAAAAACAAAACAAACCCACCCAGAGTGCCAGGACTGTGAGAAGCGGCATTTAGGGTGCTCAGGTTTACCCTAAGCACTGCCTGGGAGGGGTTTCTGCATGGGGACAGAAGCCCCTGGGTTCAAAACTCATCAGCGGGGAGGTGGGTTGTGTGTCTGCTGGCTGGGGGACCTCCGTGAGGCGCATGAACAGTTGAGGCCCCCTAGGGTCACGGGGGAAGTGCACACAGGGAGCGAGCTCACTATTAGCCGCCTTGTGCCTGCCTCGGTTTGGTGAGGGGTGGGCTCTAACCAGGCGCGCGGCAGCTGGGCAGGGCAGAGGCATGAAGTGCAGGATGACTCGGGGTCTGCGGGCGGGCAGCGAGGACCCGAGAGGACAGCGCCGGACCCGAGTCTCCCAAGCTCTAGCAGGAGCCATCCCTGAGCAGAGCATCAGTCAGTCCTGAGGCTGCCAGGCCCCAAACACCAAAGGGCAGCGGGTGCGGGAGAGACGTGTCAAGGGCTGAGTGCGGCTCTGCTGACAGCAGGCCTGGGCTCCAGCCCTGGTCAGTAGCACCTGGGCCTCGGGGCACGACTGGGAGTGACCTGAGCACCGAGCCAGGAGTCCTCCCTGGGTGCCGCAGCTGTATCCCAAAACCACAGGAGAGCGAGAGGAAAACCGTAAGGGCAACAAACAGGAGACGCGAACAATGAGCCTCCCAGAGCCGGTCCCGAACTGGAGATGAAGCCGTGGGCAGACACAAGCAGGAAGGGGATGGCCATGCAGGGCAAGAGTGGCCACTGCCTTCCTACGGGGCCACCAGGCAGAGCCAGCCCCCGCACCAACCTGGAGGCAGCCACGGGATGGGGAAAGCGCAGGGGCAGGCAAAGGGGCTGTGGCTGCCTCCCCGGAGTCCCACGGGCGGAGACACACACGTGGCAGCGGCACCCGTGAGGCCCACACTGGACACAGGAGGCAGCAGCAGTGGGGACTGTTGTCATCGGCTTAATTTATTACTGTTTGACATCCAGTGACACTGACATTCGCCGCCAGGCCTGAGGGCCCGGCCCGCGGGTGTGGCCTGTCCGAAAAAATACAGTACGAGAGGGCCGCCGGCACGCATGCACCCCCCGCCCACATGACGGTGGTCCCCACCGTGGCTGCCGGGGCTCCCCACAGAGAGGGGAAGCCGGTGGCACTCACCCGCCCGCCATGTCCCCTCCGGGGCTGGGCCTCAGTGCGAACGCGTTAATGCTCTGACCAACACCCGCCCCAGCACCAGGGGCGGGCCGGGCCGGACGCAAACAGTCCTACATCTTCTCTGTATAAATATGGAGGGGGCGCGGATACACTTTCACCCCAAGTCGGAAACTACGTCAGCTGCTACCCGTTACTGCTAAGGGCTACACCGTCTCGGCTCTGGAACCAGGGGCTGGGGGCGGCTCTGGAATGTCGGGGTTCAGTCTTCCTCGCTGCCACTTCCTGAACGGTCCTGGAGGGGCAGCGGGAGAGAATGTGAGGGGTCCCTAGGCAGCTGCAGACCCCAAGAGCCCAAGCACCGACACGGCTGCGGCCTCTCACTGCAGAGCCCCCGAGGCTCCCCGCGGTGGGGCTTCCCAGCATGCACGGTGGGCATCGCCCCTCTGCAGGGTGCCAGCCAGGGGCTGCACGTGTGCCCTGAGGAACGCTGTGCCTGATTCCGAGTCTTGTTTTGGAGGGTGTCGCCCAGGGGCTGGGTCAGGCTGTGTCCAGGGCTGCATGTGTGGGCTGGAGGGCCAGGAGGCCACATTCGCTGGCCAACACCTGGCCCTTCAGCCCTCCCTGTTCCAGCTGTTGCCAAGTTTCTTGGGGTCCCTAAAAGCTGTCCCGTGCATTTCAGGGGGTCCTTGTGGGCCGCCCGACCTACGTCCCCTCACACAAATGTCTAGGTGGAGGGTCACTTGTGGGCGACTTGTGGGCAAGGGCGGCAGAGCCATGCCTCCTGCCTCAGTTTCTCCATCTGTGCACTGGAGGAACGAGGCACCTCCTCAAGGGGCCGTGCGTGTTCTTGGGGGCCCCTTGGGCCTCACCTCCTCCTGCTCCTCTTCACTGTCGTCATCGCTCACCACTGGCTTGGCCCGGGACCCTCGGCTTGGCCGCCGCCCCCCTTGAGCCGGTCCTGAGCCTTCTCCTTCCGGCCCAGCTTTGATCTTCACCTTCACAGAGCGGGCTGCGGACGGGAGGAACCTGTTAGCTTGGGGGTGGGGACTCGCCACCTCCCAAGTTGGAGGTATGGAAACTCACACTCAGACTCAGAGCCTTCCTCTTCGCCCTCCTCCTCCTCCTCACTCTCCTCGCCCTCGGTGTCATCCTCCTTCTCAATTTTCTGCCGCACGCTGGTGAACACGGACTGCAGCACAATGGAGTCTTCATAGATCTGGAAGGAGAGGTGCGGGAGATGTTGGAGTCGGGGCAAAGCGCTGTGCCCCACCCACTTATGTTCCCAGCCACCCACCAGGGTGCCCTCCAGGTTGGTCTTACCCGCCCCAGGGCCACGCCCGCCCACCAGGGAGCCCTCCAGGTTGGTCTTACCGGCCCCATGGCCACGCCCACTCACCAGGGAGCCCTCCAGGTTGGTCTTATCCACCCCACGGCCACGCCCACTCACCAGGGAGCCCTCCAGGTTGGTCTTATCTACCCACAGTCACGCCCACTCACCAGGGAGCCCTCCAGGTTGGTCTTACCCGCCCCACGGCCACGACCACTCACCAGGGAGCCCTCCAGGTTGAAGGTCTGAGCATTCTGGCATAGTAGCATCACATCCTTCTCCAGGTCATTGAGGCTGCGGTACTTGTGGTTGCGGATGCGCTCCTGGGAGCCGTGGGAGAATGAAGCTCAGGGCCCCACCTCGTACCCAGGCCCCCTGGGGCTTCTGGGGTGTGGGTTTCCCGCCCGCCGCCCCTCACCTTTATCTTCTTGAAGTCCACGGGCCTGCGGATGAGCTCGTAGTACTCGGGCAGCTCCTTGCGGGAGGGAGCTGGATGAAGACCTCGCTCAGCTGCCGGCCGCTACTGCTGCGGGGCACAGGGGCGGGGGTCAGCGCAGTGGCCCATCAAGGACAGGACATCCACTCAGGGGCAGCTGCCCGGGGCTGCCCCCGCAGCCACGAGGACCCCCGCCTTAACCCACACACCTCCCTGGATCCTGGAGGAAGCAGGAGAACTTCGGGACTATTTAAATTCGAGGCAGACTCATAGTGACCGCCGGGAGAGTGTCTGAGTCGTGTGAGGATACGCAAGGAGAGGCCCCGCCCCTTACGGCTCAGGGGTGTGCCGTCGTTGCAACAACAAAGGAAATGGGCAGGGGACACACTGGCGGGGAGACAGGAAGGGCCTGGGCTGATGGGTGCCCAGTTTCCCCTGCACCGAGCCGGGTGTGCGGTTCTCCCGACGACCACAGTCCTCCGTGAGTGGGGCTGGGGGTTCCTTCACCTACCAGCCCCATCAGCCTGTCGACGTGCCCCCAGGTGAGCAGGTGGGCGGCCCTCAGCCCCTACCGGCCTGGCAGCTGCCAGGGACACTCCACAGCCCATCAGAGCCGGCCCCAGCAGAGCCCGTGAAGACACTAGGGGTGTGTCTCTGAAACAATCGTGACGAGCGCCAGCAGCACCGCGGATTCACCCAGGAAAGGACCCAACCCACGTCCCCTGAAAAGGTCACCCCCAAACCTAAGGCGAAGCCCCCAGGCTGGGTCCCTAGGGCTGGAGTCCCTGCTCAGCCTGGAAGCTGGCTCGAGGGGGATGGTGCTGGAGGTCCAGGCTGGCATGCGAGGCCCTCCTCAGCCCAGACCCTATTCTCTCCCCTCCTGGAAGCCTCCAGCGCAGCCGGCGCCCACTCAGCTGTGCTCAGGGGGCACTCCTGGCAGCGCCTGGCGACCATCTGGGTGCTGGTCACACATGCAAAAGGCAGCACCTCCCCTGCTGGACTAGGGCTCTGACCCCAGGAGCACTTCCGTTCCTAACTAGCTTCACTTTCTCATTCCCCTTCGGCCAGGTCCTGGCGGGTTCAGGATTCGAGCCCGGTGCTATAGGGCTGGCGTCCGAGGCTCATGCAGTCATGGCCTGTCCCCAGGCCCCGCCTTGCCAGCCATGGCCCATGGCGCCTCGATACCTTCATGGTCGTCCTTTTTTTTTTTTTTTTTTTGCTTTTTGGGTCACACCCAGCGATGCTCAGGGGTTCCTCCTGGCTCTGCACTCAGGAATTACTCCTGGCCGTGCTCGGGGACCATATGGGATGCCGGGGGATCGAACCCGGGCCAGCCGTGTACAGGGCAAACACCCTCTCTGCTGTGCTATTGCTCCAACCCCCTGGTTCTTCCTTCTCTCATCTGTGATTTCTCCTGTGTGCGACCACTGGCCTTTGGCCTCCCACCGCTAAGCTGCACCGAGACCCTGAAACCCCCAAGGGCCCCATGCCCGCCGACCTGTCCTTGTACTTGATCCACGGCGTCCACAATCTTCTTCATCTTCTTGGTGAGGCTGGGCGGGTTGGGTGACAGCTTCTCGGCCGGTGGCCGCCCACGTTCTTCTGCTTCTTGCTCTCATCGTCCTTGTCGCGGCTGCGTGTGCTGGCCGTCGGGGTGGAGGGGCCGGCGTCGCTCTCCGCTTGCGCTTGCGCGACGACTTCTTCTGCCGGACCTCCTCTTCGATCTCCTCCAGCGTGCCCTCCTCGATGGCCTTCAGGGTCAATAGTGGCAGAATAGGACAGCCAGCACCCAGGGGCCAGCAGAGGCTCCCGCCTGGGCGGGGACCAGACCCCCCAGTCCTCCTGCAGGGGAGCTGCAATTCCTGCTGCTCGGACCCTCTGTAGGGCACAGGGGTGGCGGCACAGTGTGCCAAGCACTTGCCCGAGGGGCACGCACCCCAGGGGCAGCCCTGCTGGGGCTGACAGCATGCCAGGGCAGGGGGCCAGAGATGCCACAGGAGGAGGATGCGTGTCAGCCCACACGTTGGCATCCCTGGAGTGGGATTCTGGGAGATGGGCTCAGGCATACTCAGTCGAGGCCAGGGCCACGCGCGCTCGGGCCCCGATCCTGTGAAATGGAAAAGGCCCTGCCAGGACAGTGAGCTGGAGAGGACGGAGAGGACAGGGTGGGCTCAGCACAGGGAGCCCAGCACAGGGTCTGGGCACACGCAGTGGCCCCTGCACCCCTTCCACCAGCAGCTCAGCTCCTCCAAACAGGCTCAGCAGAAACGCAGCCTAAGTATGCACCAAATATTGCTGGCGGAAGCGGGGACGGTGCCTGTCTGGCAGGCGACTAAACTGGCTTCAATGGGGCAGGAGCATGGAAGAGCGGGTACGGCATTTGCCTTGCACGTGACAGACCTGGGTTCATTCCCTGGCAAATGGTCCCCAGAGTCCCTCCTGGAGCAATTCCTGAGTGCAGAGCCAGGAGTAACCCCCTGAGCATTGCCAAGTGTGACCCAAAAAAGAAAAGAAAAAAAAAGAGAAAGAAGAAGCAGAGGGGCCGGAGCAATAGCCCAGCGGGTAGGGCGTGTGACTTGCATTGCACGCAGCTGGCCCATGCCGGCCCGGTTCGATCCCCAGCATCCCATATGGTCCCCTGAGTACCGCCAGGAGTAATTCCTGAGTGCAGAGCCAGGAGTAACCCCTGATCATCGCCGGTGTGACCCAAAAAGCAAAAAAAAAAAAAAAAAAAAAAAAAAGAAAAAGGAAAAGGAAGCAGCAGAAAAAGAAAAGCAAATAAATCGGCTTTAAATCCCCGCCACTACCTATGGACCCCGAGCCCCACCAGGAGTGACCCCCGACAACTGCCAGCTGTGACCCCGACAACTGCCAGCTATGGCCCCCGACAACTGCCAGCTGTGGCCGACAACTGCCAGCTGTGGCCCCTTGCAAAAAAAAAAAAAAAAGCTGCGGGGCGGGACGATAGCCCAGTGGGTAGGGTGGTTTGCCTTGAGCGGCCGGCCGCTGCCGGGTGGGTTTGATCCCCGGCATCCCATATGGTCCCCTGAGCACTGTGAGTGAGTCCTGAGTGCAGAGCCAGGAAAAATCCGAGCATTGCTGGGTGTGATTCCCCCTCCCAAAAAAAAAAAAAAAGCTGCCAGCAAGGTCATCAGCACTCACAACTAGCGCATGCATGGACAGTGCATGTCCAGTGGGGCAGAGGGACAGTGGCCAGCAGAGATGGCCGTGGTGGGGCCCTGCCGGGAGTAGCGGGGCAGCATCCTCAGACCCCATAAAGGGCAAGGGGTCAAGGGCTGATGGCTGCAGGCAGAGCAGCCCACAGGCCCTCCTTGTCCATCCCGGGCGTGGGGCTGGCTAACATGGGCCCCCGGCCCGTCCCGTGCTGTACCTTCAGCCACTGCTTCTCGGTGAGTGAGTCGCTGTAGTCCACCTCCTTGCGGTGCCGCGAGCCACGGCCGAACATCTTCTCCTCCTCCTCCTCGCACGTCAGCCGCTCCACCTCAGCGTCGTCCTTGATGATCCACGACGGCAGCTCATCCTCCTCCATCAGCCGAGGCTTCCGCTTGGGGTTGCGGGCCTCCTCGCGCCTGCGGTCCAGGTCCATGCGCTACAGGTCGCGGGCAGGAAGGCAGCACAGGCTCAGAGGTGCCCGGCCCGGGCTCTGCTCCAATATTCCTGGCGGTCCCGGAGTGCCCCTGGGCCCAGCTCAGCACAGCCAGGTATGGCCCGGCCCAGTCACAACCTCTCAAAACATCAGGCTAGATGCAGTGGTGGAAGCAGAAGCCGGGCATAGGGGCTGGCACCGCCTGGTGCCCGGGGCACCTTTGCAAGCAGTACCCAACCCTCACGACCTCAAAGCCCTGAACCAACAATGGAGGCGAGCATGGCAGAGGGCCACCCTCGGGGCAGGGTGCCCGCACAGAGGACACTCAGCCCCATTTGTGAATGAGTGTTTGTTTGGGGGCAAACCGGCGATGCTCAGGGCCACCGCTATCGCTCTGAACTCAGGAATTACTCCCGGCAGTGCTTGGGGGACGATGTGGACCGTGTGGGAACCTGAGTTGGCTGTGACATGGCAAACGCCTCCCTGCTATCCTATCACTCTGGCCTCTGGGCGTCCCTCCAAGGGGCATGTGTGTCTGCAGGGGCTGTGCGTCCATCTGCACGGAGGAGTGTGTCTGTCTGTGTGTGTGTGTCCACGTGACTGTCTGGGATGTGTGTGTGTGTGTGTGTGTGTGATGGCGTGTCGACCTGTGTGTCCATGCGTCCGTCTGCCCGACAGCACTGTGCTCACCATGAACAGGTCAAATTCCTCCTCGTGCCGAGCGATCATCTGGTTGACAGTCTCATCGTCAGGCACCTCATCTTCCTCCTACAAGACGGCACAGGGTTAGTGGCGGGCGGCAAGGCCAGGCTGGGTGGTGGCTCGGCTCGGCGAGCCGCAGCGGTCGGTCGGTCTGTCGGTCAGTCCGTGGGAGACGAGCTGGCGGTCTCAGTCCGGCGGGGGACGGGCACCTGGCCGGTGCGGGGTGGGGACACACGCACCCGCTCACGCCGCTCCGTGGGGCCAGGCCCTGCAGGCCGTGCGGGCGGTGGCGCCGAGGCTGGCCGGGGCGTGGACAGCGCCCCAGCCCGCTCACCTTTAGAGGTGGCTCCTCCAGGTCGGGGTTGAGGCCCGCGGGCGGAGGGGCAGAGTGGGTGAGGCTGGCACTGCCGCTGCCCGGGCCGCAGTGTCTGCTCTGTGGATAGATAGAAGACTTCAGTCTCCCGGGCTGGCGATCCATCCGGTGGCTTTTTTTTTTTTTTTTTTGGTTGCGAAAAATAAAAAGAGAAAAAAAAAAAAAAAAAAAAAAAAAAAAAGCAAATGCTCCTCTTCCTCGTTCTGATCAGCCCACACTCCCTTTACTCCAAAGGGATGCAAAAAAAAAAAAAAAAAAGGAAAAAATGCAAAAAAGGTAAAAAAAAAAAACACACAAAAAACACCAAAAAACCAAAAATGGAAGCGGCCCAGGCGTCCAGCACTCACGCTCGGGCGGCTCTGCGCGGGCTCACCTCATCCTGCTCCTCGTGCTCCAGGATGGCCTGCAGGAAGGCGCGGCGCTCGTGGCTCGACGACTTCTGGTCGAACATGCCTGCCTGGATCACCTTCTGGTCCACGTTCAGCTTGTACTTGGCGGCCGCCAGGATCTTCTCCTCCACGCTGTTGACCGTGCACAGACGCAGCACTCGCACCTCGTTCTGCTGCCCGATGCGGTGGGCGCGGTCCTGCGCCTGCAGGTCCTGGGGGAGGAGGCACCGGCAGTGCTGAGGCTGCACCCCAACTTCCTGCCTAAGTTTCCCCCGTCCCCGTATTTTGTTTTGGGGTCATGCCCGGTGTATTCATGGGTTACTCCTGGCTCTGTGCTCTGGGATCACTCCTGACAGCACCCAGGGGGCCACATGGGACGCTGGGGAGGGAACGCGGATCTACTGTTGCAGGGTAGATGCCTTCCCGCCGCATGATCGCTCTGGACCCCCAACTTTTTTTTTTGCTTTTTGGGTCACACCCGCGATGCTCAGGGGTTAGTTACTCCTGGCTCTGCACTCAGGAATTACTCCCTGGCGGTGCTCGGGGACCATATAGGATGCCGGGGATCGAACCCAGGCCGGCACAAGCCGGCCGCGTGCAAAGCAAAAGCCCTACCCGCTGGGCTGTCGCTCCGGCCCATCCCCCAACTTTTTTTAAACTTTTTGGACCACACCTGGTGGTGCTCAGGCTGACTCTTGGCTCTGCACTCAGAGACCACTACTGGTAGGACTCAGAGGATCCGACTGGGTGGCAGGGATCCGAACCAGGGCTGGCTATTTGCAAGACAAGCAACATCCCCCGACCTGTCCAGCCTGCAAATGTCCCTTTCTGCAGGACAGTGTTCCATGAGGACCGGTCCAGCGAGGTCATCCATGGGATGCAGGGTGGGTTCTCGTCCCCACGCCAGGCTTTCAACTCGTCCCCACGAGTCCAAGGCACCCCCTTAGAACCCCACTGCTACTTTTTTTGCTTTGGCTCTGGAGACACCTGGGGTGTTCAGGGCTCACTTCTGGGGAGGCTGGAGAGCATGGGGTGCTGGGATCAAACTCAGATCGGCCGCATGCAGGGCTGTCCCTGCTCATCTCTGGCTTCAGAATTCTGCTTCGTTCGTCATTATTATTATATATCTGTTTTTTGCCACATCTGGCTGTGCTTAGGGCTGACTCCGAGCTCTGTGCAGGGATCACTCCTGGAGGGGCTCGTGGGACCATATGGAGTGTGGGGGATGGAACCTGGGTCAGCAGAATGCAAGGGAATGCCCTCCTTGGTGTCCTATAGCTCCGGCCGAGTCCCGTTTCTGTGTGGAGGGACGCCAGCACACCGTGGCACCATGGGAAATGTGGGATGGTGAGAAGTTGGTTGGCAGATGTGCAGAGACGAATTCACACTTGGTGCACGAGCCTGAGGCAGGCCGGGCAGTGCCTGCTGCGGGCTGCCTTTCTGGGGCATGAAGGGGTCACGCAACAGCGGCCGAGGAACAGGGCTTCAGGATGGTCCCCAGCATCTCAGGTCCAGAGTATGTGCTGGGGGGCCCTGGAGTGGGTTGGGCGGACAGCCCAGCAACTGGGGCGGGGAGAATCCTAGCTCTCAGAGGAATCCCAAATCCTGTCGGGACTCGGGATCCGTGTCCTGTTCATTTCCAGGCCCTTGTCAAGATCCCTCTGGGCCAAGCTACAGGTGCAGGACAGGGTGCTGGGCTCTGCAGCTGCAGCGAGGAAGGGTGGGGAGTCTGCACCCTGCAGCAGGGGCACTGTCCTACGCGACCGCCTTCCTCAGGAACAGGAGAGGGTCCAGGACGGGGCAGCGAGCAGGGCCGGCACGTGGCACCTCTGGGGTAGCAGCCTGGGTACCATCACGGCCGTGTGGGAGGGTCACCAGGGAGGGACAGTGACAACCTGCAGAGCAGGGCAGGGCCGGGCTGAGGGCAGGACGGGGGCTCCCAGGGGAAGGCGGCCAGACTCCCCTGTGGGGCTGCGTGTGCAGGGACAGCCACAGCAAACTGACCGCAGGGCGTGGTCCTGTGGGGCTGCGCAGGAGCCCAACACATATGGGCTGCTGATGGGGACGGCGGGCGCAGTGGGAGGGGGCTGGGCAGGGAGACGGAGTTTTCAGCGGGGAGTGTGGGGCAGGGAACACACAGGAACACAACAGCCGCTCAGAGACTGCACCCGGGCCGTGTTTAGGGGTTGGAGTTTTCTTTTTGTTTTGGAACCAGTGCTCAGGGCTGACTCCGGGCTCTGTGCTCAGGGCTGACCCACTCCTGGTGGGGCTCCAGACCTGTATGTGGTCCCAGGAGCTGACCCAGGTTGGCCAGAGCCTTCTCTGCTGCACTACCACGCTGGCCCCTTCAGTTTTAGGGGTGGGGGTCTCCCAGCAGTGCTGGGTGAAAGGCGGGTTCATCTCATGTGCCGGGGGGAACTGGGCTGCTCCGACCTGTCTCCCCAGCCTCCCAGCGTGCTGGTGACAAAGGGACCCGTGCTCCAGAAGAACAAGCCGTGTCGGGTGTCAAGAGACGGTCGCCAGGTTGGCCTAGTGCTGCCCGCAGTCCTGGCCCCAGGACAAACGCTGCACGGGCCACAGCCTCCCTGGGCTCTTCCGGAAGGACCGACACGCCCCATAACCCCTGCCCCGGCTGGGCCAGCTGTACCTGGTGTGGGTTCCAGTCGCTGTCGAAGATGATGACGGTGTCAGCCGACTGCAGGTTGAGGCCCAGCCCGCCAGCGCGTGCTCAGCAGGAAGATAAAGTACTCGGAGCCCGGCTCGTTGAAGGTCTTCAGCAGCATGCCCCGGTCCTCCGCCTTGGTGGTGCCTGGTCCACGGGGAGAAGGGTGAGCGGGAAGGAGCCCAGCTGGAACCCCAGATCCCGCCCAGCAGGACCCCCAATGGGCAGAAGCACCCATGAGGGATTGGGCTGCCGGAGGCTGCGCACAGCTGAGACCCCCCATGGCTCGGGAGATGCAATGCCCGGAGACTGGCAGCTCTGGCAGGGTGGGGGCCAATCTGGGTCCTCCTCGTGGGGGACAGTGTTGTCTTGTGGCGGATCCCTGGGCCTCACCCCCAGCCCTGTCCACTCGAGTCTATAGCAGTACAACCTGGGCCTGAGGGAGAGCGCCCCAAATAGAGGGTGCTTGCAAAGGGCCGGCCAGAGGCACCAATAACCAACAGCACCTGGAAGGTGTGCCCTGAGGACAGACGGGAACTGCTGCGGGGGGGCGGCGGGCCGCTTCTCTCCCAAGCCCATGTCCGCACAAGCAGGGGCACGGCAGGGGTGCTCCTAGGGCGGCTGTGCATGCCTCAGCCTGCATAAGCACCAGTCACCAGACAATGCTGAGGGGACAAGGGTCTCCCACATCCTGAAGCAGAGCACAGAAAGGTCTAGCAGAAGGAAGTCACGGAGCGGGACACTGGAGTCCCGTGAGAGCTCATCATACCCTGGGCACCTGGATCCTGCTGTGCCTGAAGGCCATGAGCCTCTAGGCTTATTTATTTTTTTTTTTTTTTGCTTTTTGGGTCACACCCAGCAATGCTCAGGGGTTTCTCCTGGCTCTGCACTCAGGAATAACTCCCGGCGGTGCTCGGAGACCATATGTAATGCCGGGATCGAACCCAGGCCGGCATGGGCCAGCCGCGTGCAAGGCAAACGCCCTACCCGCTGGGCTATCGCTCCGGCCCCCAGAGCCTCTAGGCTTATGAGGGCTTGTGAGAGCAACTGTCCACGCTCCCTCTCCTCTGCTAGGACCGAGCTTCCCTTACATCCCACCCAGACAAGCCTGTAGGGATGCCCGAGTGCCGGCCAGAGTCAGCAAGGCAGGGCCATGGTCCACCATGGTCCACCTCCCTCCCTGTCGTACTGAATCACTCGAGCCACTGCCAGGGTGGACAAAGGGGCCCCTGAGAACCAGTTCCAGCCTGGTGCCCCCATGCCCGCGTGCTGTCAGCTCACCGTCCAGCCGCAGGTACTTGAAGCCGCGGTAGGCGAAGTAGTCCTCCATGATGGTCATGAGCGAGGTCATCTGGCAGAAGAGCAGCACCTTGTGGCTGGTGGCCGCCGCAGTTTGGGCAGGATGCGGTCCAGCAGCTCGAACTTGCCCGAGGCACGGTACAGGTCCAGCCTGAGGGCGCGGGGCGGAGAGGCTGGGCCTGAGCATGGGCAGGGCCCGCACCACCAGGGAGCCGCAGATGTGGCTCAGGAGATGGGGGCGTGGGGCGAGGGCTGCCCCCTCAGGTAACGCCTGGTAGGAAGTGTCTGCTCCTCCTTCCGGGTTCCCTGCTGGGACAGAGTCCCCACCGCAGGGAAATACAGGCAGAGCCGACCCTGGGCATGAGGGCTGGGCTGGGCAGTGGCCCCAGACAGCACAGGGGTCCCCCACGCTGCCAGAAGCAGCCCCAGGTCACTCCACAGTAAAAGAGCGTCCCAGCCATGTGTGCCCATGACCCCTGAAGCCAAGGCAACGGCCCGCAGCTCGAGAAAGGCTGGACAGGCGGGCAGAGGCCACGCCAGCTCTGCCTCCGCGGCCGTGCTTATGAGCATCAGTGGGGGCTACAGCGACCCCTTCGGTTTCTGTGGTTTGTCGCTCCTCCACCTCCCCGTGGACTGAACAAAAGTCGCCTCCAAGCCACCCCTGGAGGCCCGCCGGGCCCAGCCCCTCCCACAGTGCCTGGCACGACTCACCCCTGCACGATACCTCCGGTGAAGCCCAGGTGCTCAGAGAAGGACTCCTGCAAGGAAAGGCGGGTGTCAGGGGGCTGCCCGAGTGCTCAACAAGGCCGGGCGGGAGTGCGGGCGCACCTCGATGTGCTGGAACATGTAGGGGTGGTTGCAGATCTTGCGCAGCTGCATGATGGTGTTCATCAGCGTCTTCGTGCCGCCCTTGCCCTGCGGAGCACAAGACGCTCAGCGAGCCTGCTTGTAGGTTGGGGCAGGGGCAGTATGGAAGAGGTGAAGGTTTTTGGAAAGAAAGGGGGGGCAGAGCTCACCTTCTTGTCCTTCTCGGAGCCGTCGGTGAGCAGCACGCCCTTAGCCTGCATGTGCCGGTACAGCACACGCTGCAGCGCCGACATGTCGCACTTGATGACGTACTCCACCTGTGCAGGACGCGCTCAGGGGGCCTTCACCTGCCCGGGCCACAGTGCCACCTCCCCAGGCCCGGGGCCCCTCACCTCCCCCGGACCCAGACCTGGGGCCCCTCACCTCCCCTGGACCCAGACCGGGGCCCCTCCTCCCCCAGACCCAGACCCGGGGCCCCTCACCTCCCCGGACCCAGACCCGGGGCCCCTCACCTCCCCGGACCCAGACCCGGGGCCCCTCACCTTCTCGGGCAGCTGCGCCCCACCTCCTTCTTGAGGCGCCGCAGCTAGGAAGGGCCGCAGCACCTTGTGGAGCCGCCGGATGATGAGGATCGGCTCCTCCTCGTTCAGGTCCACCTGCAGGCAGCCCGTCAGCACAGGCCGGGGGCACTGGCCTAGGCTTTGTGGGTCCCCCTAACCCCCCCTCACCAAAACAAGTCTGGGGGTCAGAATCGGGCCACCCCACCCCTTAGAGATATCAGATACCCCAACGGCTGGTTCAAAGGGGGTGTCCAGCACCTCCCAGGGCCCCTTTAGCAGGTCAGCCGGAGGGACGTGAGGCAGTACACGGCCGACCAAGGTCCAATCCCGGCACCGCCGAGGATCGCCCCAAACCTGCTAGGACCTTGAGTGCAGACAGGAGTGAGGCCCGAGCACCTTGCTTGTTAGCACTAGAGCTGGGCGCAGGTGCTGACACAGGCCACGCCCAGGCACCACCCATGGTCCCAGGCACGCGGGAATAAGTAAAGGTCACAACAAGCTGGCTGCGTTAGGTTTATGTTGGCTTATGTTTTTGGGTTGCGAGGAAATTTGTTTTTTTAGTAAATTCAATTATAACACTTTTTGCTTAAAACCTTATTGAAAAGGGGCCGGAGCGATAGCCTGGTGGGTAGGGCGTTGCCTTGCACGTAGCCGGCCCATGCTGGCCTGGGTTGGATCTCTGGCATTCCATATGGTCCCCCGAGCACTGGCAGGAGTGATTCCTGAGTGCAGAGCCAGGAGAAACCCCTGAGCATTGCGGGTGTGACCCAAAAAGAAAAAAAAAAACCCACCTTATTGAAAAGACAAGTAGGGGGCTGTAGCAATAATAGAGCAAGTTATTTTGGCTTCTGGTCACATGCGATGATGCTCAGGAGTTACTCCTGGCTCTGCACTCAGGGGACCCAGTGGGGTGCCGGGAATCGAACCCAGATCGGTCTGTGTGCAAGCAAGTGTCTTTCCCACTGAAGGACATTATCACTCGATCCAGCCCCCAGTTAAGTTTCCTGTGTGGAGGCACATGGCTTTGGGGATGGAGCCTGGACACCCGCTGCTCGCCCCTTCCCTGGCGGCACCCACCTTCTCGCCTGTCATAGCGAAGGGGCGCATTGAACCACTGCTCAAACGTGCTACAGCTCTTGAAGATGGTGGGCAGCAGGAAGTTGAGCAGTGCCCACAGCTCGGGCAGCTTGTTCTGCAATGGGGTGCCCGTGAGCAGGAGGCGGCGAGGCGCCACGTAGTGCGTGTTCAGCACCCGCGCCAGCTTGCAGTGGTGGTTCTTCATGCGGTGGCCCTCGTCCACGATCATGTACTTCCAGCGGATCTGCGGGAGTGGGGCTCAGCAGGGGTGGGAGGGGTTCACCCCAGCACCCCGAGGTGGTGACCCCAGGCCCCAAGGCACTGGGACCCTCCCCGAGCCAAAACCCAAAGGGCAAAACCACAAGGCTCATGCCACCCCTGCACAGAACCTCCAGACATCAGCCTGGGCCAGGCCGGGCTCCCACGCAGGGCTGGGGGCAGCGGCAGGGGGACCCCGTGCACCTTGGCCAGGATGTGCTTGTCCTTGATGATGTACTCGTAGGTGGTCAGCAGCACGTTGAACTTCCCACTGCGGAGCTGCGGCACAAAGGCGCGCCGGGCTGCGGGGAGCCCTGTAGGAAGGGGGTCACAGGCTTCAGCTCCCCACCTCCCACGGAGGCAGACTGCTCCAGCCCTGGGGTGGGGGGGGGGAGGGGGGCGCTGACCACACCCTCTGCTCTGCCTCAGAGTTCACCGGCCAGGTATGCTGGACACCGCAGGCACCCCAAGTTCTGGCACACAGGCACCAAGGAGCCCTCCCACACCCTGCCGGCCCACAGCCCCACTGACAGGGTCCCCATGGCTCTGTGGCAGTGGCTACAGGGCGCTGCACCCCGCCCGGCGCGAGCAGAGCACCGTCGCAGACCGGTGCCTCAGAGATCCGCACCACCTCAACCTCGCGGGGCCTGGTGCCAGACTAGAGGTCCCGCTAATGATGTGAGAACTTCGGCAGTGGCTTGGCCCAACCCAGAGTCTGTCCGTATATGAGACAAAGTTTAGGGGAAAGATGAGAAAATCTCGGGCAAACTGGGGGACCTCTCAAACAAGTGCTGCCGCTGCCAAACTGCCTGTGATCCCGAAGCCCCCCTACCTTGTAGGACACCTTCACCACGGATGGGGCCCACTTGTCGAATTCATATGCCCAGTTTGACAGCGTTCTGCAGAGAAGCGGGAAGGGGTGGTCAGACCCCAGGAGGGGGCAGGCGGGGGACACATGAGCCGTGAGTTTAGGGAGAGCAACTAGAGCTGCCAGCACTGGGGACCCCAGACACCAAGAACACGGCTAGTTGGGGCTGAGAGTACGTGGGGTGGAGAAACAGATGCCCAGGTGGCAGGTGAGGGGTCCCGGGAGGGCAGCAGCAGGGCCGGGAAGGGAGGGCACGCACGAGAGCGGCACGATGATGAGGAAGGGGCCGTTGATGCGCTTGTGCTCCATGAGGTGCGTGATGAGCGCGATGGTCTGGATGGTCTTGCCCAGGCCCATCTCGTCAGCTAGGATTCCGTTCAGGTTGTTGTTGTACAGCGACACCAGCCACTCCAGGCCTTTGATCTGCGGGGGACGAGTGAGGGGCGAGGGTGACGCTGGTGGCTCCCCAGCAGGACCCAGCGCTGCCCTTACAGACCCAAGCCCCCACAGAGGGCCAAAGCGATGTGGAATGAGCCGAGCGTGGGGCGCAGGGTGACCCAGGAGTACAGGGAAGCTGGTTTCCTGGTCGGGAGCATTCATGGAGCCCGGCAGGCAGTGGCCAAGGTCTCTCCACACCCAGAGGTCAGGCTGGGTGCGGGTGCGGGGCATCTCCCAGGAGCAGGACCCACCCTGCGCCCCACGACGGTGACTGACCTGGTACTGCTTGAGCACACCGTTGACCATGAGCGCCGACTGCTTGTCCACGCGCTCGGTGACGGCGTGGGCCACGGCGTAGTAGGACTGCAGGCCGCGGGCCAGGGCCTGAGACACGCCGCACTCATCGTCCCACGTCCTGCTTGGCGTTCCTGGGGAGCACAGGACAGGGGCTGTCACGGACTCCAGTGCAGGAGGCTCCCCACAGCCTGTTCAGCACCCCACAGCCCCCACGGTACCGGCATGCCCCCTGTGCGGGGGTCTCGACACAGAGCAGGCCCAGGACAGCTGTCCCAGACAGAGCCCCTGAACGAGTCACTCTGCTCTGCAGCAGCACTCAGTGGCGGGTCCCTAAAGGGGCCACGTGGTGACGTGGGGGCCTTGTGTTTGGGGAGCTCCTGGGCCCAGCACTCACTCGATAATGTGACGGGCATCCACCTCAGAGACATCATCGCTGTCGGGTCTGGAATCTTCTTCTTCTCCTCCACGGGCAGCGCAGGCGGCTGTGCAGGCTGTGGCTGCTCCTCCTCCTCCTCCTGCAGGGGCAGCCAGTGCTTCAGTCACTCACCTCTCCGTCTCCCACTCTCCAGGCCAGCCACTTGCTCCCCGACCTCACCTGTCGCTCACTCACCTCCGATGCTCACTCACCTCACCATCACTTGCTCACCAAGCTAGGCACTCACTCGCCTCACCCGTCGCTCACCTCACCCACCCACCTTTCACTCTCTGCACCGTCACCTCACCCGACGCTCACTCACTGATCTCCATACACACAGAACCAAGGCATGGGCTCCTGCAGTTTATTTAGCTTCCTGCCCGCCTGATTTCTATCCTGAATAAAATCACTCCTAATCGCTTCTCCGCCTTTTGGCTGAGATCAAATATATCATCAGTTTTTATCAGTTTAAAATGGGGGGCCAGGAGCCAGAGCAACAGCACAGCAGGTAAGGCTTTTGCCTTGCACGTGGCCAACCCAAGGTCAATCCCTGGCATCCCATATGGTCCTCTAAGCACTGCCAGGAGTAATTCCTGAGTGCAGAGCCAGGAGTAACCCCTGAGCATCGCTGGGTGTGATCCAAAAAGCAAAAATTAAATAAATAGAATAAAATCGTTCCTGTGTTCAGTTCCGTCCCCCAATAACCACAACTAAAGCACAGATGGACAAGCGATGAGAAGGGCAAGCGGCAAAGCCCAACAGAAGAGAACCGCTCCTGGCTCTGGAGGCGATGGCGCTGCAGGAAAGAGCCGGCCTTGCCTGGGACCAACCCAGGTTCAATTCTGGGCACATGCAGGACCCTGAGCCTGCCAGGAGATAGCTCTGAGGGGGCCAGAGCAATAGCACAGCAGGGAGGGAGTTTGCCTTGCATTAGGCCGACCAGGGTTTGATCCCTGGCATCCTACATGGTCCCCGAACACCGCCAGGGAGTAATTCCTGAGTGCAGAGTCAGGAGTAACCCCTGAGTGTTGCCAGGTGTCACCCAGAAAGGAAAAACAAGGAATTAGCCCTGAGCGCTGCCAGGCCGGGAGAGGCTGGGGAGGGCTGCCAGATAGCGGCGTAAAGGAACACCACGAGCATGGCAACAGCTACATGTGAGGACCACAGGCAGGTGCCATGATGCTTGTGGTATCATACGTGACAGCCAGTGATGGCCTTGGGGGTCTGAAGGGCAGTGGGGGCCGAGAGGGATGGACACTCAGCGGGTGCAGGCTCCTCACCTCCTCCTCCTCTTGGAGCCACTTTCCTCACTGTCCGATCTGGGGGCCACTTCGTGCCTGGACAGACAAAAAGCAGAACCGGGCATCCAGCTCAGAACCCAGCGGGGTCCTGGGGCCCAGACACGCCCTCCCGGCCCCGGGCAGCTCAAGCAGGCCCTCCTCACCCCTGGGTTCATCTCAAGCCAGGCCTCCAGCTGGCCTGCCTTGGGGCGTCGGTGCCTGTGAGTATCTTGCCACTCTCCACGTGGATCACCTTCACTGGCAGGTCACTCATCTGGCTTGTCTCATCCAAGGGCTGCAGAGAGCCACACTGTGACCCCTGGGCCCAGAGGGGCAGGAGTCCCCCAATACTGCAGGGTCCCGTGAGCAACGCAGGGAGTGACCCCCCCGAGGAGCGAGACAACAGTCTTCTAGTGACAATAGAATAGTCTAGTGACAATCAGTTGTCACATGACAACCAGCCATGTGCCCAAACAAATCACAGAGGAAAGGGGGTGCGGGTGCGTGCACAGGACGGAACCCTTGGCTCGGCCCACGAGTGCCGCGAGTCCTCACCTCCCGTCAGGGCGGGCGGGCGTCTGCCCCTCCGGCGTTTTCCGCCTTCTGAAAGGAGAGAGATGGAGTCTATGGTCTCTGAGCAGGAGGTGGAGGGTGGGCTTGGCCAGATGCCGCCCCCGCCTGCTCTGACCTTCTTCTTCTTCTTCTTCTTCTTCTCCTTGGCCACCTGGCGCAGCCTTGTGCTGGCGCACCAGCTCAGTGAGGTTGGCCACGTGCTCGTCCGTCTGCTGCAGGAGGTAGGCCAGCCGCTTGTCCTTCTTCTGGTCAATGAGCTTGCGGTAGCCCTCCTCGTCCTCCGCCTGAAACAGGTGCGGTCAGGGGCGGCCCTTCATTGCCAGCCTCCCTCTGTCGTCCCCGGACCCCACCCTGCCCTGATTCCCAAATCTAATCCTTCTCTGCACTAGGACAGTGCAGCCCCCCCGCTTCCCATGACACCCGTAAAGGTCAGGGCATCCTGCATGCCTCTGAGGCTCCCGTCACCCCCACGGCACTGCCCTGCACCTGCCGCACTCACTTCCTGGAACCCTGCACCTGCCGCACTCACTTCCGGAACCCTGCACCTGCCGCACTCACTTCCGAACCCTGCACCTGCCGCACTCACTTCCTGAACCCTGCACCTCCCGCACTCACTTCCTGAACCCTGCACCTGCTGCACTCACTTCGGAATCCTGCTACCTCCCTCACTCACTTCCGAACCCTGCACCTCCCGCACTCACTTCCTGAACCCTGCACCTCCCGCACTCACTTCGGAACCCTGCACCTCCCGCACTCACTTCCGGAACCCTGCACCTGCCGCACTCACTTCCGGCCCCCCTCACTTCCTGAACCCTGCACCTGCCGCACTCACTTCCTGAACCCTGCACCTCCCGCACTCACTTCCGGAACCCTGTACCTCCCGCACTCACTTCCGGAACCCTGCACCTCCCGCACTCACTTCCGGAACCCTGCACCTCCCGCACTCACTTCCGGAACCCCTGCACCTCCCTCACTCACTTCCGGAACTCTGCACCTCCCGCACTCACTTCCGAACTCTGCACCTCCCGCACTCACTTCCCTCCCATACTCACTTCCTGAACACCTCCCAAGCACAGGCTGCCTCCCTGCGGCCACCCCTGCCCGCACCATGAGCCGCCGCATGCGCTCCTTCTCGATGCGCTCGTTCTCCTTCTTCTGCTTCGCGCTCCGTGTTGGCATGGTAGGTGGCCACCGCTTTGGTCAGCTTCTGGATCTTGCCCGTCACCGAGCGGTGGTACTCCTTGAAGTCCTTGGCGTGCTGGAGGATGCTATTGAGGTATTCCTGCAGGCGCACGGACAGGGCACTGACTGGCTACTGCCCGGCCACACGGCCACCCCATGGTGGCCCCCAGAGCCACCGCCCGGCCAGAAGCCCGCCCACACCCCACCCAGGCCCAGGCTCCCGCAGAGGGCCACACCTGGGTGCTTCTGCCGGCGCTTCCGTTCCTGCTCGATCTTTTGTTGCTTCTCCAGCTTCTCGGTGATGCGGGCCTCACGCGGGGACTGGCGCTTGCTGCGCTTGTAGGCCTTGGCGTTGAGGGCCGTCTCCAGGGCTGTGTCCCGCCGCATGCACACCACCACCTCCCTGCCGCAGCTGCGGGCAGGCAGGGCACATAGGGGTCAGGCCTGCGCTTCCCCAGAAGTCCACCAGGGGTCGCCCGTAGCCTTCCCTCGCCTGGAGCACCATTTCTTTTCTTTTTTCCCCCTTTTTGGGTCACACCTGGCCATGCTCAAGGGTGACTCCTGGCTCTGCACTCAGGAATCACTCCTGGCGGTGCTCAGGGGACCATATGGGATGCTGGGGATTGAACCCAGGTCGGCCGTGTACAAGGCAAACACCCTACCTGCTGTGCTATCGCTCGGTCCTCGGAGCACCATTTCTTTCTTTTTTCTTTTTTAGTTTTTGGGCCACACCTGGCAGTACTGAGGACTTACTCCAGGCTCTGCTGAGACATCACTATTGCTGGGGCTTAGGTAACCCTATGGGATGCCAGGGATAAAACCCAGGTCGACTATGTTTACGGGCGAGTGCCCTCCCCACTGAGTTATGGCTCTGGGCCTTAAGCACTTTCTATTAAGGGGCCACTGCAAAACCTGGTGCCCCTGGAAACTGGCCTAGCCCAGCCCCTGCCCTGTCTTGCAGACCACACTTTCTCCTAGGGACCCTGTGTTTGCGCTGTGAGGTGAGGACATAAAGTGGGGAGATACTGGGGGACAGACTTGGCCTGAAGACCGTACCAGGACAGTCTTGGGCAGCGCTGGGCAGCAGGCAGGACAGAGTCTTACTGCGGACTCTGCCCAGGCTCGGGGTCGGTACCCACCTGCCTCTGGAAGTTCAGCAGCGGGAGAGCCTTGAGCTCAATGGTCGCTTTGGTTCGCAGATCCCCAGCCAGGGAGCCGGGAGGTTTTCGAGTTCCTGAATTCTGTGTGCGATGCGCGCCTGCAGCCTAGCAAGAAGAGCAGGGGAGGGTGAGCGGGCAGGTCGCACCCCAAGAGCCACCTGGCGCCTGCCTGGGCAAGGGGGCAGAGCAGGGCTGGCCCAGAGCAGCCGGGAGAGGGAGCTTGTGGGGGAAGAGGAACGTCTGTAATGAAGCCGGGAGCCAGGGCGACCTCTGACATTCCCAAGGGCTGGTGCCCCGCAGTCTCACAGCCTCAGGCCAGTTCACTGACGACCCGCCTGGACAGGACCCTGGGGTCACGCAGGGAGAGGCACGTGCTGGCCTGTCCCCATTCTCAAGGGCCCACCTGTACTCGCGCTCCTGCAGGATCTCCACAGGGTCCAGGCCCCGCGGCTTCTGGATGGGGGTGATGCGGCTCTGCTTCTGGTGCAGCGGCACCATGGGCGCCGGCTGGGCTGGCTGCCCGGGTGACTGGCGTCTGCGGCGGCATCACGGGTGAGGCGGCGGGTGGGACAGCAGGGGGTGCAGGCGAGGGGCGGCCCGTCGGCTGCGGGGGATCAGCTTCTGAGGTGTGCTGGTGGGGGCAGCAGCATTGGCCAGGGGTCCTAGGGGCAGCCGGAGTCCAGGGTGAGCAGGAGGCCAAGAGGGAGAACAGCCCCACAGGACGGCTGGGGGCACATTCCCAGAGGGAAGGGGTGCAGCCAGCATCCTCCAGGCCCCAGGGATGGGCTCCCATACACTTACCATCAGGCCAGGGCTTGGGAGGTCCTCCAGGGGGCTGCCCAGGCATCCCAGGGGCACGCCTGAGGGTCCCGGTGGGGGCATGTTGGGTCCGCCCATACCTAGGTGGGACAGGGGCACGG